>VUQS01075489.1:27764-43761 GCA_015108495.1 Heterochromis multidens
GCTACAAAACCCTCAATTGAGGTCTATGAATTAAAAAAAAAAAAAAAAAAGCACTTTTTGGAAGAAGCACGTGACTCAAACTTCTTGAGATTATTAGACATTAAAAGCATTCTTTACATAGTTACAAGACAAATTACTAACCATAATAATTTTGACTATGCATTGCGAATACTGACACATACATTATGTGCATAGACAGCTCCTATAGTTCTAGTCAGTGTAATACAATTGCTTGCCATCTAACACGATGAAGCAGCTTGTCACATTTAAAAATAAGCATTCATGAACTGTGAAGACTTCCCACAAACTTCCCTTTGTCCTACAACTTATTGCCCTGTCTCTCTTTAACAAGAAGCAGGCGTGCTTGAATGGAAGAATGGTTCTGTCCTTCACACTGTCTGATTTGCTTAGGAAAGGCGCTCACGTCTAATACTAATCTGAACGACAGCAGTGGAAATCTTGGCTCAGTTTCAGAGGCTAGATTGGGCCTGGCCCAATGACCTTCTCTGAGAGAACATGGAAAGTTTGCCAGCTCAATATGTCACAGGCAGCATGCGCTTAGAAAGAGAACAAGAGTGATTAAATGGGTTGGATCCATGGCTGGCTTTGGTAGATGTCGGGAGAACTGCAGCTCTAGTTGTACTATGAGATTATCTGAAATTGCATCAAAGTGAAATTCTCTCATTGCGGACGCGTGCAACTTTACAAAGGAGAGAACTAAAGGAAGAAAAAAAACTTATTATATGAATATTCCAAATATATTTGAATCCTTATTTTAAAGGGGAAAGTTGTACTCACTGTGTATGAGCATGTAGAACGTCAGCAGCACTCAATAAGGATCATGTAATAAATGACAAAGCTATCATTTAGTTAGGAGACGCACAAGAATTTGCCTTCAAGGCATCCCACTGGATAAGAGCACATCCTATCCACTGAGAATCAGTGCTTCACTGACATAAACAACTGATAATTCAGAAATTGGACGTTTCTTAAAGCATAATTATAGCAACTGAAGTAAGTTTAAAGCAAATTAGCCTCACAGGAAGTTGAAACAAAGTGTTAAAACGGGGTTAATTAAATTGTAAGCCTTGTCACAGAAGATTACCAAGTCCGAGAAACACCACTTTAATTGCGTTATTACCATGTGGATTAAGGCATGGGGTATTTTTGCCCAGTAATTATAGCTTGAATGTCTGTGCATTTTAATGCACTTTAGTCAGGATGATTTGGGCTGAAATTTTTGACAGTCCAAACGCAGAGAAAAGTGCCTCACCAAATGTATCTAATGCTCTGGGATAACGCTGGCATTTCTGTTGTAATTGTGCCCATAAAATAAGGATTAAAAGGATATGTGATGATAATGGGTAATTAATTTGACAGGACGTGGCCTTGATTTGGTGCTATTTATGTATCAGAGGGGAGAACCTGTGAAGCCAAAATCAAAGAGACTTTTCCTTTTTCAGGTTGTATGGAAAATGGTTCTCCTTCAACACTTCCTCTTCATTTACTTTAAAAATCTTCGTTCATTTCTCAGCAGCAACCGGATATGTCACAAAGTTCAGACTGTGAAGGCTGGTCAGTCTACCAGGGAAATTTTATGCAGACATACATGGGCCAGAGGATAAAGGCCAGTGATTTTAGTAATTCACTTGTGAGGGGTTTTTTTTGTTTTGTTTTTTTTGTTTTTTTTAAGTGAAATGTCTTGATTGATACATTTGGTACAGAATTAGAGGAATTTTGGTCATCCCACTGAGGTTTTCTTGGCATCAGCGAGAGGCTATTTATTTATTAGTGAAATGTATCAATAACTATTGAGTAAATTGTTATAGGATTTGGTACATATATTCATGGTGCCCAGATGATGATCGCTACTGAGTGACTCTCATTTATGATTAAATATCTTAAATTTACAACACCCCTCTCACCCTTAACTCTACATTATGTTTGGCACTAGCAATAGCAATAGCTTGCTTATGTGAAAAGAATAAAGAACTGACATGTGTGCGAGAAGTCTGCAACATCAAAAGTGGTGGTAGAAGTATAAATTCCAGTGGAAAAACCAAAAATACACACATCTCTGCCCTGTTTTTGTTGCTGCTGTTCTGATGATAAAGACCAAAATGTTTTGAAGGAAGCTTTTGAGTGGACTCTTAAATGTGTATTTTCATTTTAAGTAAGGAACATCAAACCTCCTTGTTGGTCCCTAGTTGCTCGCTACTTTCTACAGTTGGTCTGTTGGTTAGATCACAAAAACAACTTCTGAGCTGCTGCAAAGTTTGTTGTTCGAGGTCACTACAGGGTAGATGTGTCCAGACGCAGGAATTTGATCAGGGCTCTCCAATTAACCGGCGGCGTCCCCACTTCCTCCTACTTCTCACATTCGTGATTTCAACAGCCAGGGAACCCAGGACGGTTACAGAATGTCATTAGCCTAATGGACGGGAGCGCAGAATGGCAGGAATGAATGATTGCATTATGGTGCCATTTGCTGCAGACTGTACATTGACATAAATAGTGCAAACAAACAATAACTGTCCGTGTGCCCATTCTACTGTATTATGATGTCTTGCTTGTGTGATACATGGGTTCAAGCTGGGGTCTGAGAGAGAGGGAGAGATGCTCTTATGGGCCCTTGGGTCAGTGTGAGCAGGCTTGGTGGGGGCTAAGTAGCTGGGAACTGGATTTAGACACAACTCCCCCAATCCGCAAGGACCACTCAGCAAAAAATACAAGGAGCAGATAAGCGAGAAGGAGAGGGACAGTGGAAGAGAATGTACAGACAGGGGGAGAGCACTCAGCTTTTCTCTCTTTCCGAGCCATCTTGTCAAGAATGCTTGAATGGAGCCATTATGAGACCCAGATCCAACTAGTATGGGACAGTTTAAATAACAAGAATATAAAGTAGATAGCTAGCCTTACATTTTCTAAAGCAGTGGCTCCCATAAGAGAGGTTGGAATCCCATGAATGGTTTTTCTTTTTCTGGAATTTTCAATATTCTTTCCCACTTTGCTCTGATGTCTGAGAGGAAAAATGTACTTAAAATACTCAGAACTCTGGCATTGCTTTATTTAAAGGATAAGATCATTTTTATACTCACAGATGTAGAGAAATGACAGTATGTATGCTAAAGCTCAGGTCACATTGTAACTCAGGTCTCTGATGCTATTTTTATTTGCAGTGCTTAGCAGACTGTAAATGACCTATTTGTATGAAGGAAACAAACATATTTGATTTGTCACTAATTTGAACCAAGTCATTAAGAAGTGAAGTCATGGAAATTATGCTAATTGTTATTGATGCTATTCCATGATTGCCAAATAATTACCGATGATATGCTGCTCACATCATCACATTTTCATGCTGGTCTCTATATTGGCTCGTTAGCGGCGGCAGCACCGCTGGGCCTATCAGGATCCATTCTCACCACCTGCACACTTGGGAGTCTGAGAGCGAGGGGATGGAGCGTCTGTAGGGTGCCATCACAGCTTTGACCCGAAGAGTGCCATCGCAGCCTTGTCACGTTGAGTCAGTTGCACTTTGTTTCTTTTCTCTCTTTTCAATCAGGTGATGTGAAACAATAGCCCGGCTTTCTGCATCCTAACACTCTCTGTCAGCTGGCCATCCCTGCGGCTACAGTGGAGATTCATCTTTCTGGCAGAGAGTTGCAAGCTCCAGCATTCTTAAAGGCCTGCCATGACCTGGAGCCATGCAAAGCAGGTAAACGCTAGCTGCGTCAAGCAACCAACCAACGGTCGTCTGTTGGTAAATGATCAAAAAGGCCAAATTACCAAATGACCTCCTTCTGGGTCTGATTCCTGTATGAATACTCACACATCATTACAGGCACTAAAACACTGGGATCTTTAAGGTTTCCCTTTTTTGTTTTTCTAATTAATACGCCACGTCTTGGGCACACTCGAGGTAATTAACATTGTTTTTTGCCAGCAACACACAGCAGATGGTGATTGAAAATAGAGGGATGAGTCGCTCAATCAACCACCATTTGTCTGTAGCCATTAATTATCTAGCGAAGAATACATTCAGTCCCCAAAGTTGATAGTTTGGGGAGGGGGGGAAGAAGAATACTGTCCTTCTGTTCCTCATTACTCTTTAACAGCAAAAACTGCTGAAACTAGAATGCCGGATAGGGAGATTGCGACTTTAATAGCACTGTCATTATCTTCTCCCATAAGGTGCCATATGATAGAAGGCTTGTAGGGGGAAAAAAATGGCGCTAACAAAAGAAGCGCTTCAATAATCAAAAGCCAGGCAACATCTTGTGATTCATTCTGTTTAGATTCATCAAAGACCACTTTCAGAAATGATAGGAACAAAATGCACAGTTTTATTCAAGATGATGGGTCCGCAAACCGCTGCAGGAAATGTTTATTTTCCTGACGATCAAATTGGAGCCAGCGGGTCACATGACTGCTGCAAGAGAACACCACCGGGCCATGTGACTTAACCGATCATCCCCAAGCTTGTACACGCAATCTGACTGGAGTAACAGCCTCTCACCTGCAGCTATTGCCGTCATGATATCATAATGTTCCAAAATACGGCTTCTTCTTCTTCCAGTTCAGGCAAAATCTTGTTGATTTTGCTTCACTTGGGCACTGACTTCTGCCTGGCAACAGATTAATGCTACAAGCTTATGAAATCCCCTAAAAATAAAAGGGCACAGGGAGAAAGAGAGTGAGAGAGAGAGAAAAAGAGAGGCACAGAAAGAGGAGTTTGGAGGATTGAGCAAAGAGAAACCTTGAAGGGACACTAGAGGCAAGAGCCCAGCGACACAGCGTCACACCCTGGCATCACTTCTTTGATGTTATTTTGTCATTGCCAACAGCTCCCTAATCCCATGTCTTTGGCACACTTTAATCTTGTTGTTATTCTCTCTGCCAGCCTTTTAGTCAGAGATAATCAGTTTCAGCTAACTTTAATTATTGTGATAGAATCTGTGATGATTCAATGTCAGTTGTTGTCTATTCACAGAGAAGGGAAATTGGTAGTCTTGTGCTAGGCCGAGACTTTTTTAAAAGGGGCTCTTTATAGTAAATTACCAGTAGTATTGCTCATGTTCCACCCCACAGGCTTTAATTAACTAGTCTCAGGTAGTCCAATCTTATTATCAAAGACTGCTTTTCCCACACACGGTCTTGCTTACATGATATCGAGACATGAGAAAAATACAGTAAAAGGAGGACGTTTTCACCAAAGAGCTGCCAAATTTTTTTTTTTTTTTTTCAATTTACTGCTTTGCTACCAGAACCATTTAAACATTCCCATCACATTGCTGGGAACAAAGGCTATATAGTAAGTGCCATTTTCAGGATTTTCAACAGCAACAGACACAGCAGCCTCAGCTAGATGCCAAATAAAATACAGGCTGCACAACTCAGCGGCAACATCTCAGTGTTTGTCCCACAGAGAGCCCAGCCCCATCAAACCCCATTATCTCCAAGGCTACCACTTACCTCCAACTGGAGTAGAGATAGCTGCTTATCTACTGGTTAATAATAAAAAAGACACATAACAGATAAAAAAAAGAAGAAGAAGAAGAAGAAGCCATCCTATCATGATGGAAAGAGAGAGATGGGGGGGGGGAAAGGCCGACAGGGAGCAGAGAGATTTCCAGGGACAGTTTCATTCTGTGGAAAGGGCAAGCAGAAGGAGACCTCCCGCTGTAACGCGGCAGCCAAGCCGAAATGAAAGCCAGCCGCTCTCTTCTCCGGGGCTAAACAGCGGCCTTAATAAAAAACACAATCAGACCCCCAACCTTACAGTTTAATGCACATTCTTCCCATATTTCTCTTTTGCGCCAGCAGAAAAAAAGGACACGGCGGAAGCTCCTGGTGCGATTCCATCTCCCAGGCTAGAGTGTGTGTGTGTGTGTGTGTGTGTGTGTGTGTGTGTGTGTGTGTGTGTGTATTAAAGAAAAAAAAGAGAGAGGATTGTTATAGTCATAATGAAGCCCCATTGAATATCAAGCACACCATCAACTCACTATAGCTCTCCATCGTGTTAATGAAATTGTTCCCCCCTAACTTTTTAATTAACTTGCACACTCGTGGTGTGGAGTCAAGTTGTGGACACAGACAAAGAAGGCTGCTGCCTTCTCTCCCAGGTGATGTGAATTTCAAAGAGGGAAGCTGCTCTGCATTAAGCTGGGTTTCTTTTATTAGGAGAGAAACTTCAGAGAGACAGATGTGCTGAGGATGGACTTGTGTCATTTCTCCCGCGTCAGTCAGCTCAGTGATATAGAAGCACAGTTGGGGGGGGGTGATGATAAATATATTGTGAATTCACATTTGTGGCGTGAATTGTTTTCATAACTTTTAAATCTCAAGTTTAAAAAAAAAATACATCAAGGATGTCTCCTTGATAGTAATCAGAGGGAGAGGAAATCATAATCATTCCTCAGCGCTGAGTGAAAACGGTACAACGGTGCTTGATGAAGGGACATTCATCACAAGGAAAGGAAGATAATAGGCAAGGCGCTAAAAGAAGAGAAAGTTCCTTTTTTTTTTTTCAAACACATTTCCCTTTATTGGCATGGTGAGGCTGATGAGAATTGCACATAAAAAATAAAATTCACAAGAAAGTCGTACAATAGGTAGAACCACAAAGGCATTGGTAAGGACTTGGCAGAAGGCAACGTGGATAGGACACAAACAGGTAACAACCCATAGCGACCCCTTGTCCCTCCCCTTCCCCCCCCTCACAAACACACACACACACACACACACACACACACACCTAAAATCACACACAGACACGCACACGCATACATTTTCTGATAAACATATTGTCCTTCCAAAAAGAAAACATGATTACCCAACAAACGTTTAAGCAGTGGCAATGTCGTCCACATTATTAAAAAGTCCGCCACAGTTGAAATTTGAACCATAAGGTGTTATAATATATTGCTACTCTAGGCAATTTACAAAGCTTTTTTTTTTTTTTTTTTTACAATGATTAAAGCCACATCTATCAAATGGGACACGACACCATTACCCAAACGCTATACAGACAGCAAAAAAGTAAAACAATGTCTAAAAAACAGGTAAAGGGTTTTTTTTTTCTTTTTTGAAATCCATCCCTCAACCAATTTTTGCCTCTTTGCATCACAAAAATTAGCCGTTTCTTGTCTCCACAATCAAACTCAATGAAAGGAAGCCTGTGATCAGCAAAGCTTTTATACAAAAGATTTTTTTTTTCCTTCCTGTGATGGAAGCTGGTTCTCTCATTACTTGGCTCGCGCTCGAAACGGGATATTAATTGAACCAGAAACCGCAAGGTTACCTTTTATGTCACGTCGACGGCGCTGTGATATCTGGACTGTGAGTGAGTGAGTGGGGGTTGGGAGGGGGGAGTGGGGGTGCAGCATGCGATACATTGTTGAGTAGTTTTTTTTTCAGCTTTTTTTCTTTTTTTTTTTTTCTTCTAGGCTTAAAGAATGTCATTTAAAATCTGCCAAGTTAAGAGCTGAAAGGCAGATATCCAAAGTGGTGTATACACTGTACCGGCATGTCATCCTGTAATAGCCATGCACTACACAACAAACACGTTCATCTCGACACATTTTAACACACGGAGGTGTGGGGGGGGTTGGAGTTAAGAGTCGGTCACATTTGCACTGATGTCACAAAGTAATGCGTGCATTACAACATACACAGACTCAGTTACATCTTAAAGGGAAGAGCAGGTGGGCAACGACACTTTCAAGTGTTTACCGCGCAGGGTTGCGTCATGGTGACGAAATGCCAAGATGCTGGGAATGGAGTCATCCTAACTACCAGCGACTGGGTAATGGGTCAAGTCCAAAAATCACACAACAATAGGAGCTAAAATACAACTCTGAAAAATAATTTATTGCTTTTTATATAGTTTTTTTTCCTTTCATTTATATTATTATCATTAATCATCTTGTCATTACTGTGAATAATATTAGTAGTATATATATTTTGTACATCAAATACAAGATCTTTAAAAAATTCAGGAAAAGGAAATTGTAAACTTTTGTTTGGCATTCACATAATCAAGCGTGAGTGGAGCGATGACAACGTGTGTGTTTACAACGGTACAACGAAATTCCTGCAAAATCATTTTATTGCTTCATGTTCTGTGTTTGTACGGGAAAAAAAAGGAAAAAAGAAAAAAAAATGGAAACATTTATGTGCTGCAAATCTGACTGTTAGGGGAGACAAATTACTAAAGGAATGAGGGGCTGACCACTGGACTGATTAGCTGAATGTTTTGATTGTTTCGGAAAGGCATAGAAGGTAATATTATCCCCACCAAACCATTTATTGTACACCCTGTCTAGTGATTGCGAGTTAAATAACACAAATCAAAGGACATAACATAAATAGCAAATAAATTTCATGAGGTACACCATGTTCAGTGGAGAGTCCATAAATATTTTTTTTGATTCAAATATTAAAATAAATAGATAAATATGTGTTTACACTGATTGAAAAGATCTGAATACAGTTTTCTCTCTCTTTGAAGGTAATCAAACAAGAACCATGCAAAGCTATATATATATATATATATATATATATATATATATATATATATATATATATATATATATATATATGTGTGTGTGTGTGTGTATATATAAACAATCTTAATATTTAATTTTGAAGCTGTTAAATCCACATAATTCTTGAAAGAATGTAAATTTTGTGGCTTTATGACAAAGAAAATAACTACAAATGGGGGAATATAGTCACAAATACTAACATGTACAGATCCTGGTTCTTTTTCTTCCCTCCTTATATTTGAGCTCAATGCTATATATTTATTTCATGTACTCTTTTGGGAGTGTGAGGTCATGATCTTTTCTTGTTTGTGCATTTTTCTGTTCACTCGTACTGTGTGTATTGTATCTCTGCTCTCACATCTCAGAGATGAAAACACTTTCTTGCTGCTTCCCAAAAACCACATCAGAACCTTTCATCTTGCTGAAATTACGACACGTCCATTGAGTACAAGTTATTTTTAGCATGTTTTTGGGCTAGCCTGTGATCAGAATGTTTTGGATTCAAATGAGTTTGGCTATGCCAACACGAGTCTTTCGCAGTCTTTTCATGCACTGCAGCTGCGACTTGAAGTGCCTGAGCTTGAACAGATCTTAGAGATAAACAAGTTTAATGTGGTAATTTACAAAAAATGACTACACAGTCAGGCAGACAAGGCAATGTACTGAATGCTCAACATCTTAAACATTTCATCACATGGTCCCCTCCTCCTTTCTCCCTGCAGTTTGAAGGTGCTGCTATTGTTTCATTTCAAATGAGCACCACAAATGGCAATTACAGCAAATGCCAGCAGTTCAATTTGCATGTAAATTTCCTCTTATTTATTCAAGGTCAGATTCTAACCTAACCCCAACCCTGAATCTATCTTTTAGTTTATTGCTTATAAGTCTGTGCTTATAGGACTACCTGATAAGCTGCTTATTTGTTGTATTAAACACTGTTTTTTATTTGTAAAGTGGCAACCTATTTCAACTGGACATTGTGAACTGTTTTTATGTCATTGTTTGTACAAATGATGTGAGTTTAGATAAAACTGAAGGTATTCTAGCCATCTGTTTTATCACGTTTTTGTTGTTTCTAAGTAATACAGTAGTGTTAGTGTTCCTTTGCCTGAACATTTCGGTGTTCTCAGAATACCAATCCATGTATTTGTATGTAGCACTAAACACGTTCCTCTAAATCTCTAGAATACATCCATTTCTTTCTCTAATCCGCCCCGAAGAGATGAGGATTTTCTCCTGTGTGACTCTGCATGTCTCAGCCCCCTCCACATGAAGCCAGTTATTTGCTGTAAATAGCTGGCCCTCTCCAGGGAATGGTTTATGGCCTGTGACAGCCGGGATGGTTGCTGTACTTTACAGTCTACTAGTGGCCTGCTCTTTAATCTGCCTGTGTCGTGCAAAATGTTTGCTTGTTTTACTTCTAAAACTGCTAGATTAAAAAATAATCTATACTGTACTATACGTTCAGCATAAATCATATTTATCTTGCAACTGGGTATGTCTGTGTATGAAATAAAACATTCTTTTTTTGTATTTATTATAATAGAGTATCTTTTAATAGTAGAGTATTTAATAAAATACAGTACAGAATATGTCATTGTGGCAGTAAATGATATATTTTTTTAAAAAACCTGGATTTAATGCAAATAGAGAAACTCATACTATGAAAATAATATGTGTTAAGGGCAACAAATGAGTCTTGACAGAGAGACCAAGCTTTGTTCGAGAGCTACATTGAGATAAAACAGAGTCATGAAGCAGAGGTAATATGTAACCCTCAACCTGAGGCTAGTAGATGACTCACTTGTTTGGCTTTGAAAAGTATTTGAAAGTGCTGACTTTTATTACTCATAATTTATTCTGTTCTGCTCACATTCCACACAGAACTGGCTGTGAAAAAAAATGCACACACTTAGTTGTAATTGTACCAGGGATCATAGCTTCACATGGGTGCACAACAAGCCTCCAGTGCTTGTATTCCACAGCTTCTTTGCACAAACACAGATGCAGTAAAAATAAAAGCAGCTTCAGCAGGTAGAAGCTTACACATGAAATGGGTTTGGGAGATGTTCACCGCTCTTTCTAAGCAATGTTTCAGCATATGGAATAGGACCAGTGCTCTGACTTTTTAATGCAAACGGAGAAACACAACAATGCGCTGGGGCGAAGGAGTATGAAATTGTTTGTGTGAAAGCATCCTAACACTCCTGACAGGAAAATGAGTTTTCTTATCAGACAAGTGGAAAGTGTTGCCCTCAGCAAGTGACCTTGTTTATGCTTAAGCTGTTCAGCGTATGGACTTAAAGCAAATTAACTTGAAGCTGTTCAACTTTTTGTCCACCTTGTACTTTATGGATTTGTTCAACTTGAAGATTCCTTGAAATATCGCAAACATTTAGTCTCTTATAAAAGAGCATGCAATGCCTAGTGTGCAAATATAACCACTGAAAAAATCTGCACAACAATCAGAGCACAAATGAGACTTCTCTATAAATGCATCGCTGCTGCAAAAAACATTTGTTCATGCATTTAAAAAGGAATATTATTATAATGATGGTTACGTTCCACTTGTAGATTCTGTTTTTGTGCCAGGTTGTTCCTTCTCTTTCTGTGTCATTGAGTATTAATCTGTAATTGTTTGAAGACTGTTAGGGTCTTGAAAAAATAAGACATTTAACCAGTTGCTGCTCTAACTTTGCTCATCCGCTGTTGCAATTCAGGAAGAGTCCAGTCTCACTCTCCCACTCATGTAACCACTAGCAAAATGAGAAATTTCACATTATAGTATGTTGCAAACTGTCAGTATTTAAACAAAAATTAGATGCCTCTGAGGCAGAAGAAAGGGTGAAAGCTTGGAAAACTTCAGTGCTTTTTCTTAGTGTGCAGGATTAGAATTTGTGGCCATGAGAAAAGATTTACCTTCCAAGGTGTTTGAAATTGTATATTTTGCAAAATGGCTACAATTGGTCACTGTGGATTTGTTTTTAAATAATTTTCTGTAACCATATTTTTTATGAGGAACAACCCCTCGCACAACACACACACACCCACACAAACACACAAAGACACACCGTTGATCCTACAATCATGCAGATATCATTTACTGCGTCTTTTTTTCTTTTCATTTGATACAAAGTAATTTGTGACACTTTTAATATAAAGCTTGTGTAACACTATAACATCTCCCAGGAGAAATGCCTGAAGTGGGTAGGGTGTTAATTCTGTTTTGAAACAATATCTCCCCAGTCTTTGTGAGCTGGCTTTTATTCTGCCTTCGGCTGTGGCAGTTCACACAGTAGTCATACAAATCACCTCCATTCTAGACTTTTTATTCATGTGTTTTTAGATATTTTTGCTTGAATGTCAATAAACTTTTGTTGTGTTTTTGGGGGGGTTAGCATTTACATTTAACAGGACAGTAGAGAGTGACAAGGAAGCAGGTAGAGAGCAAATGACATACAGAAAATAGGGCAGGGAGGACTCAAACCTAGGCTCCTGCAGCCTTTCAGCACATGGGACACCTGCTCGACCAGGTGAGCTATAGCAACAATCCATCAAGAAACATTTTATAGCTTAGCCAAGATAAAATTGAAATCTTAGTCATACACAAGCTCAGAAACAGAAACTGGTTGCAGATTTGAATTCCCTTACTTAACTGACTTAACTAACCAAGAAGCTTGATGGCTTGAATCTGACGGTAAGATTTGACTCAAATTTTAGCGCTCATGAGGTATGTGTCCCCAAATCTGCCTTTTATCACCTCAAAGATATTGCTAAAGTGCAAGCAGGCTTGACCACTGTAATGCTCTGCTCTCTGTACCCAAAAATGATATAAATTGACTACAGCTGATTCAGAACTCTGTGGTCTGACTGCATACCAGGGCCAGAAGCAGAGAACACATTACACCTGCTTTGAACTCCCTACATTGATTCCCTGTTACTTTTTATATTGATTTTAAAATTCTTTTACCTCATCATCTGGCTCAGGTATATATATCTCACATGCTTACAGACTGTGAAGTAGTACAGGTCCTCAGGTCTTCTAGTACAAGTTTGCTAGTTTTTAAAAAAGTGCCAGATGAAAATCTTCAGTGAGGCTGTTTTTATACCGTGAACTGCTGGTACAGTGTGAAACAGGACTTTGGAATGGCTGGAAGTGATGACAAGCTTTACATCCATAGTGCAGCTTTGGAATAATATTTTATCATAATATAGTGTAATTTTATCAGGGTATTTTAAATTTTCACATTTTATTTACTTATAGCTTTTCCACATTTATGTTCTGAGATTGCACTTTTTAATCTAGAATTTCTCCTGTTTTCCTGTCACTCATTTGTGAAGCATTACAAGTCCATTAATGCTACATTTGGCTGCTCTGCTGTTGGGTCATCACAGCATGCAGCTCTGCAAGTTGGAGTTAGCCAGATGCCCTTTCTGACACTACCCTAAAGGGAATTTGTGTTACCGGCTGAACTGAACCAGCAACCTTTCACATGCGGCAACCAGTACACTACAGAGGTACACAATGAGTGCCTAAAGTGGAGTTCTTTTAGGTATAAAAAAAAAAAACTCTGTTGCAGCTTTTCATCTATCCAAAAAAGCTTTTGCAGACCAAAAGAGAATAGCTTCTTACTGAGATCAAACAACATTTGTCAGACTCTAGACCAAAGCCAGACCATGATGCACTACTAGAAAACTCTGTGCTTGGAATCCAGGAGTGTGTATATGTGTGTGCACGTGCATGTGTGGAAGTACAGGTGCCTTTTTGTGCTTACAGGCAGCAAGGTGAAACTTTCAGGGTCCCTGAGGCTCTCTGCTGTACATCAAATGTAGTAGAGCCATTCCTTTGCTTAATTGTGTAGCATGTTTGAAGGAGCTTACTTGAGCAGAAAATTGAATATAAAACACTTGAGTCATCAGTCTCATACATTATCTTGTGAGAGCAGAGGGGGGTTGGTAAAAAGAGGGCTTCTGTGGAGATGAGAGAGAGAGATAACACGGGGTGGTTTTTTTTGAGGAATGTCATTCTATTGTCAACAGACAAAGGCAGTTTATATTTGCTCATTGTAAATCATTCTAGTGAGCATAGTGTACTCAAAAGAATAATCAATATTTAAGCATGTCTGTCCATGAGGGGAAAAAAACAGATACCACATTGCCATTTTTCAGCTTTAATTGAAGTGGGTTTACATTTAATAATAATAAAAATAATAGTAATAATAACTTTATTTGTATAGGACTTTTCAAAACAAGACGCTCTGCTATATAAGCAGGGCCCTGTCCATGTAGAGCCTTATATGTTAATAACAGGATTTTAAAGTGGATCCTGACTTTCACTGGAAGCCAGTGAAGGGATACAAGAATAGGACTGCTATGTGAACGCTAGGTAGTTTTTGTTAGCAGCCTTGCTGCTGCGTTCTGCACCAAGTGGAGATGGGCTATGGAGGACTGAGAGATGCACATTCAATTCAATTCAATTCAATTCAATTCAATTCAATTCAATTCAATTTATATAGCGCCAAATCACAACAACGGTCACCTCGAGGCGCTTTATATTGTAAGGTAAAGACCCTACAATAATACAGAGAAAACCCCAACAATCAGACGACCCCCTATGAGCAAGCACTTGGCGACAGCGGGAAGGAAAAACTTCCTTTTTAACAGGAAGAAACCTCCGGCATAACCAGGCTCAGGGAGGGGCAGCCATCTGCTGCAACCGGTTGGGGGTGAGGGGAGGAAGACAGGACACAAACACACTGTGGAAAAGAGCCAGAAATAATCATCATCATAATCATAATAACTCATGATTGAATACAGAGTGGTGTAAAAACACATGGTGAGTGAAAAGAGGTGAGAGAAGGAGAAATGCTCAGTGCATCATGGGAAGCCCCCAGCAGCCTAGGCCTATTGCAGCATAACTAAGGGAAGATTCAGAGTTACCTGATCCAGCCCTAACTATAACTTTGCAGTCTCCAGTATCATTGAAATGCAGCTGCTTTTTATGTTTTTACTAACTTCTTCACTTTTTCACCATGCACTAGTCTGCCATTGTGATTGGCCGCATGATGTGCCAATTAAAATAGGAGGCCCTGGTGGACTGATCCCCGGATATTGAGGCTGGTGACTGGGACATGGATTGTCACCTCTCTGGTGGGGAAGAAGCCTGAGCTAGTGCGTGAGGTTGAGAGATACTGGCTAGATATAGTCGGGCTCACCTCAATGCATGGCTTGGGCTCTGGAACCAGTCTTCTGGAAAGGGGCTGGACTCTGTTCCAGTCTGGAGTTGCCCTCGGTGAGAGGCGGCAGGTTGGGGTGGGTATCCTTGTATCCCCATGGCTCGATGCCTGTACGCTGGAGTTCACTGGGGTAATGGTTCCCATCTTTAAGAAGGGGGACCAGAGGGTGTGCTCCTACTACAGGGGGATCACACTCTTCAGCTTCCCTGGAAAGGTCTATGCCAGGGTACTGGAAGGGAGAGTTCGTCCGTTAGTCGAACCTCAGATTCTTGCTCACGAGTGATTGGGGCCGTGGCTGCAGTGATGCGGACGCTGTACCGGTCCATTGTGGTGAAGGGAGAGCTAAGCATAAAAGTGAAGCTCTTGATTTACTGGTCGATCTACGTCCCTACCCTCAACTATAGTCATGAGGGTAGTGACCAAAAGAACGAGATCGCGGATACAAGTGGCAGATATGAGCTTTGTCTGAAGGGTGGCTGGCCTCTCCCTAGGGTGAAGAGTGCAGTCATTCAAGAGGGGATTAGAGTAGAGCCACTACTCCATTGAAAGGAGCCAGTTGAGCTGGTTCGGGCATTTGACTAGGATGCCTCCTGGCCGCTTCCTGGGTATGGGCATGTGCTACCGGGAGGAGGCCCCAGGGTAGACCCAGAACATGCTGGAGAGATTATACAGTTGTGCTCATAAGTTTACATACCCTGGCAGAAAATTTATTAATTTTTGCCATTTTTCAGAGAATATGAATGATAATACAAAAACTTTGGTTTCACTCATGGTTAGTGGTTGGGTGAAGCCATTTATTATCAAACAATTGTGTTTCCCCTTTTTAAATCATAATGACAAAAGAAACTATCCAAATGACCCTGATCAAAAGTTTACATACCCTAGTTCTTAATACCGTGTATTGCCTCCTTTAACATCAATGACAGCTTCAACTCTTTTGTGGTAGTTGTGGATGAGGCACTTTGTTTTCTCAGATGGTAAAGCTGCCCATTCTTCTTGGCAAAATGTCTCCAGTTCCTCTAAATTCTTGGGCTGTCTTGCATGAACTGCATGTTTGAGATCTCCCCAAAGTGGCTCAATGATATTGAGGTCAGGAGACTGAGATGGTCACTCCAGAACCTTCACTTTTTTCTGCTGTAGCCAATGAAAGGTTGACTTGGACTTGTGTTTTGGATCATTGTCATGTTGGAACATCCAAGTGCGTCCCATGCG
>VUQS01075490.1:0-13264 GCA_015108495.1 Heterochromis multidens
CTTTTTGTTAAGGAAACTAAGATCTCTTGACATCTGCAGTAAAATGCTGCAGATGTTCTATCAGTCTGTGGTAGCAAGCGTGCTGTTCTATGCTGCAGTCTGCTGGGGAGGCAGCATCAGAAACAAGGATGCAAGGAGACTGGACAAACTAGTGAGGAAAGCTGGCTCTGTGATTGGAGCCAGACTGGACACACTGGGGGAAGTGGTGGAAAGATGCACACTAAAGATGTTAGAAGCCATCCTGAACAACTCTGATCACCCACTTCATAACATCTTCATGGAACAAAAAACCATCAGTACTGGAAGACTCCTCTCTCTCCGTTGTAAAACGGAGAGATACAGAAAATCATTCGCACCCACAGCCATCAGGCTTTACAATTCTCATATAAATAGCAGATGAGCTGTCAGACAAATGAATTTCCCTCTGGGATCAATAAAGTTATTCGTATTCGTATTCGTATTCGTATTCGTAACTTCACAACTACTCTCAGCTTGTTTTCTTCTGTTTTACCAAAACAACTTTGTGGCTCACCCTCACAGTGAGTTTGTGCAGATTTGTTAAACCTGAACTACGTCAACCTCCCAAAAATGTCACATCTCTGGCCAAACTAGGACTCAGAACCATTCCTGTACCTTCTAGCCTGTTGAAAAACAACTGACAGGTTTCAGTCAGGTCAGTGAGGTAAGGCAGAAGAAAATATATTATGAATGATACACACACTGCTTTTTCCTTCTCAATATAGAGTAATGCAGCTGATTTAGATAACACAACCTTTCCTCTGGTGCCACCTTCTGATTAAACTAGTAACAGTCTTTATCAGACACAGCTTCATTCCACACTCTCATTCCTGTCATTCAACAACGTACACAGCACAGAGACAGGTCACATTTATGTCGTCTCTCTACAATAACAGGAGTGGTGTTTAGAAGTCCATGTGTGGAAATCTTTAACTGAAACCTTCACATTTTAAAGGAAGGCGCATCAGGTTGTAGAAGGAGATAATACACCTGCTAACCATCTCACCAAGACTTTGATATCACTCTGAAAAGAAGCTGGACAAACTTTGCTTCACTGCAGGAGTGAGATTAGACTGAGGAGATCAGGTTTGTACTTTATTTTAACTTTCCAATGGGGTCTAACTCTTTGGTTATACATATAACAACATTGTCACTCTTAAGATGATTGAACAGCCAGCTCATATTTACTGTATTATGTCTACATTTGAGGATACAGGCAAGAATTTTCTTGCTGTTTACTGCACTGTGTAATATTACACAATGCAACTTAGTCCACCACTCAGCTGATTTTCCTAATTGCACCAGCCAATCAAGTTTTTCAAGTTTTTTTTTTTAAGGTAACAGGGAACACTGATACTACATTCATTTTGAATGCACTACATTTTGAAGAACACGTTTAGACTATGGTGAAGAGAAGAGCAGAGCTGATCAGGTAGGTAGGGGGGGCTTATCTGGGGGAAAATCCCAAAGCAGATGGTGGATACTTGAGGTGAAGGGAGCCATCAAGCTGAAGAAGGAGCCCTGTTGAATTTGGTTGGTTTGTGGGACTCAGGAGGAAGCTGACGAGTACCAGTAGGCCAAGCAAGTGCGGCTCTTACAGTAGCTGAAGCAGAAACTCAGGTGTGGGGGGAGTTTGGTGAGACGATGGAGCAAGACAATTGTGGCAAACCTTCCAGCAACTCAGGAAGGGGAAGCGGCTTCCTGTTCACACTGTATACAGTGGGAAAGGAGTGCTGCTGACCTCAACTGAGAATATAGTCAGGGGGTAGAAGAAGTACTTTGAGGATCTCCTGAATCCCAATGACACACTTTCCTTAGAGGAAGCATAGTCTGGGAACAACGGGGATGTATAAAACTGTGGCTCACTGTGGTGACCTCACTGTGGCTGAGGTCACCAAAATAGTTAAAAAGCTCTCCAGTGGCCAGGTCTGTGGGGTGGATAAAATTTGCTCTGAGTTCCTTAAGGCTCTGGATGTTGCGGGACTGTCTGGTTGACACACCTTTGCAACATCATGTGGAAGTCAGGGACATTGACTCTGAATTAGCAGATCTGGTGATGATTCCAATTTTTAAAAAGGGGGACTGGAGGGTGTGCTCCATCTTCGGGGGATCACACTCCTCAGCCTCTCCAGTAAGGCCACGGTACTGGAGAGGTTTCATCCTGGTCGTTGAACACTGGACCAGCTCTTTATCTTCTTAAAGATACTTGAGGGTGCATGGTAGTGTGCCCAATCAGTCTATATGCATTTTGTGGACTTGGAGAAGGCCTTCGATTCCATCCCTCAGGGTGTCCTGTGGGGGGGGCTTCAGGACTATGAGGTATCTGGCTCATTATTACAGGCCATTTGATCCCTGCACAATCGTAGTGAGAGCTTGGTCCGCATTGTCAGCAGTAAGTCAGACCCATTCCTAGTCGGTGTTGGACTCCACCAGGGCTGCCCTTTGTCACTGATTCTGTTCATAATTTTTATAGACAGAATTTCTAGTTGCAGCCAAGGGGTAAAAGGTTTCTGCTTTGGTGGCCTCGGGATCACCTCTCTGCTTTTTGCAGATGAAATAGTTGTTTTGGCTTCATCGGGTGGCGACCTCCAGCTTGTTCTGGGGTGGTTTGCAGCTGAGTGTGAAGTGGCAGGAATGAAAATTAGCACCTCCAAGTCTGAGACCATGGTTCTCAGCTCCAGGAACCCACTCCAGGTCAGGGAGGAATTGCTGTCCCAAGTGGGGGAGTTTAGGTATCTTGGGGTCTTATTCACAAGCGAGTGGAGAGGGGAGCAGGAGATTGACAGACAGATCAGTGCAGTGTTGGCAGTGCTGTACCAGTCTGTTGTGGTGAAGAGAGGGCTGAGTGTGAAAGCGAAGCTGTTGATTACCAGTCAATCTATGTTCCCACCCTTAGCTATGGACACAAGCTGTAGGTAGTGACCGAAAAAAATGAGGTCACAGAATGAAAATTAGCTTTCGTTCAAGGGTGTCTGGGCTCTCCCTTAGTGATGGGGTGATGGCTTGGGAACGCCTCGGTGTCTCCAGGGGAAAAGGTGCTCAAGGAGAGGGAGGTGTAGAAGTCCGCTTAGACTGCTGCCCCCACAATCTGGATCCAAATAGGTAGCAAATGGATGGATGGATGTTTAAATTTTTTTGAAGTGGGATTTTGTTCAGTGCTGTAGAAAACAGGTCAATTATTAAAGCTGCTCCAAGCCAACTCACTGAAGTCACAGGGTCAGTTTGGGAACATTTTTTTTTCTTTTTTGGCATAACATTCAGAACAGACATTGTTAGGCTGTTCAGTGAAATGAAATAACAAAGTTTATCTTTAATTACCCTGACCTCTCCAGTTTCACAAAGGAAAGACTGATTAAGTAATTAAGGTTCATATATTAAGGTTATGTTTGACAAAACACCTTTGAGATCATTTTTACTATTCTGTCTGACCATTAATGTAGTAAATGATGCATAAGTCACAAACCCAGAGCAATAATTTAACAAAATAAACATTTACCTAAGCAGGGTTTGTCCTTCGACAAAGAATGAAACCAGTTCCTTAAAACTGCTGTTGTGCTCGAACTCCTTAGACTGAGGAGAGTTCTTTAAGGAGTTCGAGATAGCTTACTAAAGCTTTTCTTTCAGGTCAAACTTTCTCTAACTTGATGGCATATTTTGCAGAGATGTCAGAGTCATGTCAGTCAGATGCACCAATGGAGGAAGAGGCCCTACTGAATCATGTACCAGGAACAGCTACTCAACAACCTGAGGACACTGGCAATCAAGTAATCTGCATCAGTGAGGACTCTACTGTGTCCTGCTGCAGTGACAAGTACCACAGGAAACTGGCAATCGCTAGCATCATCTGCGGGTTTTCCTGCTGTGGAGTCCCAGCTTTGATTTATTCTGTCAAGGTATTTTATTTATTTTAGGCAGGCAGCACTAAACTAGAGCAAACTAACAGTTGAAGACTTATTTATGAGAACAAGCATCTTTATATTTACTGCTTTGGCTGGTCTTTGATGCTTAATCAAGACCAAGACAAGTAGTTTCTGTTGGTGAATTTTGGTGAATATTGCAATTTCTAATGTCTTTACACCAGCCTCCACTTACAGATGCCCACAGTTAGTTACTGACAAACATCTTAACTCGTACATCTCCTTAGAACTTTATATTTAATCATTTATTATGTTCTTTTTTGCATAAGAGAAGACCTGAGATAAAAGGCTGCCTAGTTTTGCTATCTTTAAATCAAAAATATGTCATGTCTTTACGTCAACAGGCTGAGGATGCTGACAAAGCTGAGAAGGCCAAGCAGACGACAGATGGGAAAGCTGCAAAGTATTTAAGACAGGCCAAAAAATGGGGCATCATCTCCATTGTGATGTGGGTTTCCATTCTGGTATCAGCTTCTTTGATACTGGTGCTACTGGTACTACTGCTATCAGACTTTTCCTAGACTGACAAACCTCAGTGAAGCACAGCCAGGGGAGTTTCTCTGCTGATTGTGAGCAACAACTATACAGTGCATCCAGAAAGTATTCACAGTACTTCACTTGTTCCACATTTTGTCATGTTACAGCCTTATTCCAAAATGGATTAAATTAATTTTTCACCTCAAAATTCTGCACACAATACCCCAAAATGACAAAGTGAAAAACATTTGCTTGAAATTCCTGCAAAATTATTAAAAATCAAAAACAAAAATATAACATGTACATAAATATTCACAGCCTTTGCCATGACACTCAAAATTGAGTTCAGGTGCATCCTGTTTCCACTGATCATCTGTCAGATGTTTTTACAACTTGATTGGAGTCCACCTGTGGTAAATTCAGTTGATTTGACATGATCTGGAAATGCACACACCTGTCTATGTAAGGCCCCATAGTTGCATGTCAGAGCACAAACCATGAAGTCTAAGGAATTGTCTGTAGCCCTCAGAGACAAGATTGTATCGAGGCACAGATCTGGGGAAGGGTACGGAAAAATTTCAGCAGTACTGAAGGTCCCAGTGAGCACAGTGGCCTCCATCATCTGTAAATGGAAGAAGTTTGGAACCACCAGGATTCTTCCTAGAGCTGGATGCCTGGCTAATCTGAGCGATCGGAGTAGAAGGGCCTTAGTCAGGGAGGTGACCAAGAACCCGATGGTCACTCTGACAGAACCCGATTGAACATCTCTGGAGAGATCTGAAAATGGCTGTGCACTGACGCTCCCCATCCAACCTGATGGAGCTTGAGAGGTTCTGCAAGAAGAATAGGAGAAACTGCCCAAAAATAGGTGTACCAAGCTTATAGCATCATACTCAAAAAGACTTGAGGCTATAACTGCTGTCAAAGGTGCTTCAACAAAGTATTGCGCAAAGGCTGTGAATACTTATGTACATGTTATATTTTTGTATTAATTTTTAATAAATTTTCAAGAATTTCAAGCAAACATTTTTCACCTTGTCATTATGGGGTATTATGTGTAGAATTTTGAGGTGAAAAATTAATCCATTTTGGAATAAGGCTCTAACATGACAACATGTGGAAGAAGTGAAGCGCTGTGAATACTTTCTGGATACACTGTAATAAATAGTACTGTATTTCAGCTAGATTATATGGCAGTTACAGATCACTTTATCTTACTTCTGTGAACAGGTGGGTGTCTTTTCCCCCTCCCATCGTAACCATTACCTGAATGTAACTTCCAATAACCTGCTGCGGATCTACGCCCCTGATGGAGTCAGCCTGACCTCCACTCAGCTTGCCCCTCTGGTCCTGGTGAGCAGCAGGACTGCTTGCTGAAAATAAGAATAGCACGTCTACATTCCAAGAATTACAAAACACATTAAATTTTTTCATCCAGAAATGTCCTGTCAACCTGTCATCTGTCCCTCCGAAACATTTTTATTCCTTTCCAGGAGCCGATGTTGCTGTCACCTACTCGGTCTCCTGGTGTCCTCCGGGAGCCAGTTTCTTGCATGCAGCTAATGTTTGACGAAGAGGATGATGAGGGAAAAGATGGGGAAAGGCACACAGCGGGAGAGGGACACCCTCAAGCCCAAGTAGACTGCTACAGCAGAGGCTCCCCAGAGCGTGCTGGGAACCCAGCACCACAGGACCCAGGCTGGGATGCAGGTAGGGCACATGCAGTAACACTTGTAGACAGGCAGAAAAGAGATTAATACAAGTAGCACTTGTAGAGAGGCAGAAAAGAGATTAATTCTAGTCACATCATGAGCTTGTCTGCTTTCACTCCAGAGTAAAATGAGTTATTTTCTGAATAAAACATTAATGCTGTCTGGTCATTAACATTTGACTGCAATTCTGAAACCATATCAGGCTATGCCTGATATGGTTTTAAACTGCTTTTCTTTGTCTGATCAGCAGCTAATGTACAAATATTTATCTAAAAATGATACGAAGCAAAAAGGCAAGCCATGTTTAGGAAATTTAGTTTCAGAATTTTAAGCTAAATTGGCCTGAAAATCAAACACAATCACTCTCTCTGGAGGACAAATCCTAAGAAATCCACAGTTGAGAATTTCCATGCAGAAATGTAATCTGTTAGCATGTTAGACTGATCAAAGTCCAGCCATTGTCTAAAATTATGGAGCAGAGTCTAAAAACCAACAATGGCAACAATATCCACTGGTCACAGGGTAGGTTGTTTGATCTCCAGCTCCTCCTGCCCACATGTTGAAATGTCTTTTGGGAAAAAAATGAATTGCTTCCAATGAACATTACAGCCTCCTGAAGGAAAAACTTTCGTTCTTAAAGATAAAACCACCACCATGTTATGGGTATTTAGTTAATAACTAACAAACTGCATTTACAGTTTTGTTTCACCAGATGTCTGAGGTATTAAAATAGTGTCTCATGTCCTGACCTGTGTGTGTTGCGCAGATGATGACCTGGATGAACTGCTGGGAGAGTTGCCTGAGGTTGCCTGCAGCCTCTGATGTAAACTTCACATCAAACCTTATTTACACACTGTCTCCCTGGACTTCCATTATGACTGAGTGACCTTGAACGCACTTTCACTCTTTAAAGTCACCTTCTGTACACTGAAATACTGGTGAAAATATGTACAGTATATGTTTGTTTTTTTTTTCCCCAAAACTGTGTTTCAGATCCAGTTACAAAAAATACAAAAGAGAAAAGTCTTGAATTAATTTGTTGTAACTGTGCCGATGCTTTGTATCACTGATAACTGATGAGATGATCACTCAAAGCCAACACATGCTTATTAATTAATTACAAAAATCAGCCTTGTTTGATATCATCTACACGTCCTGTATTCTTGTAAAGACTTTGTCTGTTATTTTGTGTGTATTAGAGATGTTTCCCTTCTTTTTCTTTCATTCTTATTCATTGTACTTGCTCCACTGACCTTGAAATGGAAGACCAATCTACACAGCATTGATTCGCTAATTATGCAAAATGAAACCAAGGTGAGGCTTCTGCTGTTTTCCTGTTAGTTTTTGTCCTCAACCTCCATTTTCAGCCTCAAGGTGGACTGGATGATTTTTACCCTGCTTGTTTAGGATGCATTAAGAGGTGTACTAGGGGTTTTGGCTAGGGATTGCAAGAGGTAGTCTCAGAGTCCCATGTGGTTTCCTGACCAAGCAGTGTTTACCCAACTGTCTCTGCATCAGGGTGGAGTTGTACTGTGACTAACGGGCTCATATGGTGGCTTTCCCGACATCTCCTCCCCAGATCCAGACTTCTTTACCACTTCTGCCTGAGTATAACAGATTCAGGTTAATCCTCATCCTCTTTCTCACTTTGAGTATGATGCAGCTGCTCAAATTGCCTGGTTTAAGTTCAAAAGGGAGAGAGAACAGGGATGATGAAATAGGTTGTACTTGCAGTTTCTCAACTTAGCTGTGTGGCTTAAATAAGTACATTTACAGTGCAGTCTAAGTATTTGGACAGTTACACATGATCTGTTTGCACTCTGTATTTCTGCACATTAGATTTGTAATGAACCAGTAAATGAGAGGGAAAAGTAATGACTTTCAGTGTAAATGTAAGGCTGATTACATTGTAGCCTGTCACTGCCCTAATGGAGGAACTGAAGTTTCTTTCCAGAAGTGATGTCCTGCTTGCTTTAATTTATACTGACGTTTTAAAGCCAGTTTGAGAGTAGGATCAGTGGATCACCCAGAATAAACAGGATGTTATTTCTAGAAAGCAATGTTGCGGTTCAGCTTTTTAAGTCTTTTTTTTTTTTTTTTAAATGTTTTAGGGCAGCACAAACGAATCAAAATACTTGTTTGAAAGCAGTAATTTCAAAGTGATGTCTAAAATCCTTTAAAAATAAAGACCGTGACTTAACCTGTGCAGGTAAGCAAGAAAACAAATTTAAAGATGCATTTAAATTGTTACCTTGCCACAAGTTATTTCTTAAAATCTAAGACCCGTTGATTCATTTAAATATAAATAAGTGCTATAGCAAACTAAGATGACAAGTATTTGAAAGTAAAATTTCATTTATATAGCACCATACAACATTATTATCAAAAAGTGCTTCCCAAGAAAAATGCTAGGATGAGTGCTTGGCTGCTTTTTAAGAGATCACAGATCTCAGGCTCAGTAGGGGAGGGAGTTCCAGAGTCTGGGGGGCACTGTTGCAGAACTCTGTCTTCTTTAGTTCTCAGCCTTATAAGATGCACAGCCAGCAGGCCCTGATCACATGACCTCAGGGACCTGCTGTTCACATATGCATGTAAAAGTTCACTCGTGTATGCTGGTGCTTGTCCATGCAGAGCTCTAAAAGTCAAAACCAGAATCTTAACGTGAATTCTGAAGTTAATGGAGACCCAGTGCAACTGAATTAGTAACAGCGTGACATGCGAGTACTTGGAAGAAGAAGCAGCAGCAGCGTCGGTGTTCTGAACAACCTGCATAAATGTTACATTATAATAATCCAGATGTGATGAAATAGACATGAATAACAATTTCCAGTTCAGAGCAGTAGCCCCCCTCACAGCCACCATCAGTTCTTCCAACTTTGGGCCCAGAAATTTTATGGTGCTTTCCCAGTGCCAGTTTTTTGGTACCACCAGTGCTTTTCTGGTCTTTTCTAGTTTCAAACTTCATCTAGAACCAGCCCAGGAGGCCTTGCAAAGATGCCTTTTGTATTTCAAGTTTCGAGTTTCTTGTGTAACTAACCCAGTTTGCTAAAAAAGAAAAAAATGCTGTAAGTTTTAACCCTCTTGTCTCTTCTGCAAAGAATTAAATTGCACTCATCTATCATAACAATCAAGTACAGTTATTGATTTACATTAAGGAAACATTCTTTTTTTCATACCTAAAAAAATAATCTGAAACTCTTGTAGACAACGATGCAGGGAGACTGAGTATAAGTCAACAGAACAGGAGAGGCTATGTAGGTCCCAGGGAATCGGGACAAAACTAAGGATAGGATCAGTGGAATAAACAACATAACAGATCAGGCAAAAGCAAGGCACATCAGGCTGTCCTCAGCTGGTGACAGAGCACAGAGGGAAGGTGCAAAAAAGAAAGTAGCGTCATAGTGAAATGCATGGTCCACTACAGCAGATGAATCATAAGCTATCTACAAAGTATTGCAGGGTCCATGTGAAAACAAGCATATGGGCACATAATGTGACTGTGGAAAAGATTGAATAAGTCTATCCTCTAACTCATATAATAAGAGCCTCCACAGGAGCACAATCAGGTGGCATTGAAGTAGTTGACATGTCGTCATAATCTAGGCTCAATTTTGCTGAAAAGGGATTTTGGATTAGCCTTACTTTATCCTTTAAGGTTTTTGATCTTCTTCTTTGGTCCAGCTTCTACAGACATTGTGCTCACACAATGGATGTTGATAAATCACACGTATTACTCTCAGAATCACAGGTGGGTCTAGTCCTTCTGACATGGTCTGTTATCCCCTGAAAGTGTACCGGGCAAATCTCTGGTACAATAGAACAACATGTAACACATTCAGGCAGTTTCCCAGACATGGATTACGCTGTAGACTAGAGACTTTTTCATGAAAGGTTTTTTCAGAAATGGTTCTGTGTGGAGCCTCCGCTCTAAAAAAACAACACATTTGGAAGCCATATTTCTAGAGTGTAGACCAGTGATTTTGTAAATTGCGAGTCAGAACTCCACAATGGGTCCCATGATAAATCTGAGGGAAGCGATATCTATGGCCCCATGCCTTTGACATTCCCATGTCACAGGCCACAAATTATGCCAAATGACTGAAGGGGTTGTAAGTCCTACTTTCTTTGTATTATTTTAAAACTTTTTAGAGACACACAAAACTGTTCAGTAATTGACTATGAAAACTAAACAGTTCTTTGTATCAGAAGTAGTTTTTTCTTCTTCAATAGGGCTGTCTGGTTAAACATCTTGGATGCCTGTTTATGTGTAGTCCTGGCATACATTTTGGAAACAGTTAAAGAAAAAAAAGTTGCAAAAATGTTTTTTTTTTTTAACTAAAAGAAACTTCTTTTTTTTCCTGGAAAATTGTGACTTCTCCAAAAGTACTTCAAATGAAGTAATCCAGGGACGTAAATCCTCTTCTTACATATTCAGTGATAAGTGGTCACAAGGGAAAAGCAATCCAAGACAAAAAATTAAAAAATATAAATTGAGGTCCACTGCATTAGATCCATATATAGTATATGATATAAAGTATCTGCGTAGACAGCAGCAGGAGTAGCATTAAACTCCCTCCATGGCAGGTCCTAGTGGACATCATTAACCCAGTTCATGCGCTTATGAGAACAAACAGGCATCCAACATCCAGTTAAGAGCCTTGATAATAAAACTCCCAATTGGAGGGGAACTTAATTTGACCAGAACAAGGGTCTTTGAAACTGTCTGTCTCTCTGTGTATGTGCAGGAGGGTTTGCTCTTTTCCTAATCTGCACATCTACCAATTAAGATCTTCACAAACAGGGAGCTTGGTTTGAGCCAGTCTGCAGCTATTGCTCATACACTGGAATAATTTGCCCTTCTACTTCAATCACCTCTCGCCAGAGGTAATAATCAACTGTGCCCAGTCTTGCCAAGTCTGGTACTTACTGTACATATCCTAATTATCTCCTGGTAAGAGCTTATTATTCTTCATAATCCATTAAATAGTCAGAAAGTGTAATTACTCTTTCAGTCTCATCATTCATAGAGTACATGAACTGCCTGGTGACCCAAAAAATTCAAAAAAGATTTTTTTTAATAAAGAATTCTTATCTGTGGTTTACTCTGCTTTGGTATCCCACTAGGAAAGAAATTTTTCTCATGTATGATGTAAAGTACTGTTAACTCTGTGAGAAAGTCTGGAAAAATCCCACCGATGCCTATCTTTTTTTTTTTTATATCATTTTCTGTCTTTCATGCCTCGTGACACTTGAACAGTTGGGAAAATGGCAAATGAGCATGCTGTTCATCACTGTTATAGAGAACCGCAAAGAAAAGAGACATGGCTCCAACAAATTACAATAAAGAAGAAAAACCCCAAAAAACTTGTGTTATTTACTCCAATAATGGGTTCAGTCAAACAGACATACAGAACATAGTGAACCACTGATTTGATAATCAGAATCATATGGCTTTCATGACAAGAGACATTATTATGAAAATAGCAAATGATGGATATTATGCATGTGTAGTGTAGTTTAAAATACTTGGTAAATCAATGACAAGATAGCAGGCTCACCAAGACTAATTTTTGCCCTTTCCATTTATTTATCACTCATATGCAGGTGCATCTTTTCCCTGGCACTTCTAAATGTGTGACTGATCACCGGCTGTCAGTGTTAATCCAAGTCAAGAAGCATATTATGTCTTTTCCCAATGACAGAAAAAAAAAATAAACAGACTCATTTCAGAATGTTGCACTAAGCTTTTTAGCATTAATACCATGCAAATTAAAAAAAGAGAACTATATGGAAATGCTAACAATCCTCCTGCCTTCACTAATCCTGTGCATGGAAAGTTGGCTGGATGGATAAAGGCAGATAAGATTGCTAACACGTAAAGCCTTATTTTCAACCCTGGAGACTGTTTAATCCCTGTAAAACCATGCTCATTACCTCAGTGAAAAAAGGGGAGATTTGCTTAATTAAGTTGTTAAGAAACCAGCAAACCCTGCAGCTGTCTGAGACCACAGCAAATTTCATTTCGGAGAAAGACTGTGATCGACTGACTGTGTGTGGGTGTAGGCTTCGAGTGTGCATTGGAGTGTGTGCTTGACAGAAAGATAACACTAAAATAGCCTATCTTTCAACTTCAGTCAGATTAGGGTTTCTGTGTTGTTGCTAATTGCTGAACTAGGTGTGAAAGGGCAGAGTGATGGACAGGTACTCCGAAAGCAACTTCAAACATGTTCTCTGAAATGGCATATAAAAAACAGAAAAAGTAAAGGCTAGCATTGGACTTTCAAAGCAAATTTAGTGTTGTGATATTCTTCATAGATCAAGTAACTGCTGGAGATCTAGACCCACTTTGTGCCTTAGGCTACAACTTTCATTTTTACATTAGATGCATGCATTAGGTGCAGATGGAGTCATAGATTTTTTTCTTGATTATGCAACAAGCCACTGACTTATTATATTCCTGTAAAGTAATAAACAACCAACAATTTCCCAAAATTTTACTCTAGTTTGGAAAAACAAAACAAAACAAAACAAACAACCAAAAAAATAAATAAATAAATAAATAAATAAAAAAGATGTGGAGCTTTGATATCATTTCTTCTTGCTGGCATCATTGCCAGAGATTAGTTTTATTATGTGGGTTATTTATACGTATTTTATTTACAGTATTCATCTACTTAGTTTACTGTGAATTCCAGGCAAAAGTAATTAATTTCCGGTCGCTATCTTGTATTTGTTTTACAGCTGTGCGAGTCTGCAGAGACTAGTTAGTGGATACAAGCTGTTGAGGTCCTCTTTATTCTTTAATATTCTTTTGAATAATTAATCAATAAACAAACAGAGTGGAACCCTGGTTAAAAGGATTAACGTATTTGAAGGACTATTAGAAAAAAAAGGCTAAAACAAGACTTTACCTGTGCCCCTGTTACACAGTCTGAGATTAGTCACAGGTGAGCCAGTGCTCCAAATGCTCAGTAGCCTGTTGATGTTTTGAGGACTGTTTAACTGATATAAATATTTACTATAATAAAAGGCATTAAAACTATTTTGTATGTACATATAAAAAAAAGCATAGAATATTTTGTGGCTGCTCAAACAGGAACGTTTTTTTTTTTTTTTTTTTTTTTTCCTATTTCTTAATGG
>VUQS01075490.1:16463-38059 GCA_015108495.1 Heterochromis multidens
TTTTTTTTTTTTTATAAAAAAAAAAAAAAAAAAAAAAAAAAATAAAATAAAAATTTTATTTATTTTTTTTTTTTTTTTTTTTTTTTTTTTTTTTTTTTTTTTTTTTTTTTTTTTTTTTTTTTTTTTTTTTTTCTGTGTTTTTGTTCTTTTTTTTTTTTTTTTTTCCATTTTGTCTTTTAGTCTATTTTCCTCTCTTTCTCTCTGCCTCTTATCAGTACAGTCAATATCATTTTGGACTATGATTCTAAGTCTTTTATTGAAGTTCCATCTCTGTCTGTGCAGGTGTGAGTTTACGGGTGCTCCCTGGCTGAGGAGGTGGAGAGCTGATGATGGATCTGAAAGAGAACTGTGGCAGTCAGGGGAGCCAGGAAAGCTCCAGCCTGCGTCCCACCTCCTGGCAGGCCTTTGCCCACACCAGCACACTGCATGGCCTTCGCTTCGTCTTCCCTTATGGTCAGCCCAGTGCACGCCGCTTGCTTTGGGCTGTGGCTCTGCTGGCCTGCCTGGGACTGTTAGCCTTGGAGAGTACAGAGCGGTTGGCCTATTTCCTCTCCTACCCTCACGTGACCAGTGTGGACGCTGTGGTGTCAAGCAGCCTGGTTTTCCCTGCTGTGACCATTTGTAACCTCAATGTGTATCGCTTCAGCCGTCTCACACGCAACGACCTGTACCACGCTGGAGAGCTGCTAGCCCTGCTCGATGTGCACCTGGCTATTCCCCAGCCACACCTGGCTGAGCCTGATGTGCTTGCATTCCTTCAAGAAAAGGCAAACTTCACAGCCTACAGGCCCAAAGCATTCAGCATGAAGGAGTTCATTGAGAGAGTTGGCCATGACCTGGAGGAGATGATGCTCTACTGCAGATACCAAGGCGAAGACTGCAGCCCTAGTGATTTCAAAACCGTGAGTATACTGTACATGTCGTGTTTTAAATGTCAGCTCTTCTGGGCTCAGTTGGGATCAGACCTTTTCTGTAGTCTCCTAGCCATCAGGTGACTCTGCTTCTGAGGTGTTCAGGTTACATCTCGCAGGTTGCTCGTGGAGGAAAAAGTAAGACTTGGTGGCTGATGGTTGTGCTTTCCTTCCCATGGTACAAGACTGAGAGCCTCCTGACTGTTTCTTTTCTGAGATACTCTCATGTTTGGCTGAACAGGTTGGCTCTTAAGCTTTGTTGAAAACATATTATTTTCTGTTGCTTTGTTGTTGTCCTCAACCTTCACAGAATAGCATTGCCTTACTGGCAAATACAAAATATACTTCAGTGACAAGTCTAAAGTATTTTAGTCACTGAAGCAGAGGAACAGATTTGTCTTGGGCGATAGCAAATAGTAAATTCCCTCATATCCTACTGCCACTTTCTTCATTTCTCCACTCAAGTGTTTTTGTTCTCTTTAGATCAAATAACAGCACTCAAAGGATGGTTGTCTCCCTGCTGGATTGTCTCAGAGTGCAAAGTCACAGCTAAAACATACCATTATTTTAGTGTTCCCAGGTGTAGGACCCTTTTGTCTGTTCGTTCTGTGTTTTTAATGTGCTTGTACAACTTGAGCGCATTGACCAGAGCAAGGTGGAGGTATGTTGGTGAAATGCATGTGTCTTGTTGCACTAATAAAAAGGAAATTGGATTTTTGGCCTCTGTGTTTCCCATATTTTACTTTTTGGCAGTCAAAGTGAGTAAGTTCTGGAATAAAGTTGGTTTTAACACCCAAAGTCAATATTCTGAACACCCATCTGTTGCATACTTAGATTTTATAATTAGGTCCATCAGTGAGTCTGTGAGCAGCACAGTGGATGCAGTATGTGAATGTTACAAAAGGGAACAGTGAAACTTATATAGCACAACCTGTTTTTTTCTGTAGACATAGTGAATATAAATGGCCCTTTCTTCAATGAGGATTCTTTAACAGGACTTTAAAAGACTGTTTAGATATCTTAGGAAAATCTTGGTTTTGTTGCTTGTCCTAAGACAATGAGTTGTATACCAGAGTTGTTTCAAGGTTTAACTCATTACCACAAATCTTGCATATGTGATATTTTTACAGATCAATTGAAATGCATGCTGTGCAGTTGCAGAGTTTTGAATGTATTTATTCTGCTGTTCATCTGTTGGCAGACTCTTGAGTTGTGTAATTCATCATACTGAACACAGAGTCTGCATTAGTTTTACTGGTATATTATTATTTCCCGGCAAGCTAAAGATTTTTCAATATGAGTCTGCACCTTATTATTACCTGACTGCAGCAATGTAACTATGACAAGGATAGAGGTTTGATGGCATTTTGATAGCATTTTTGAACATGAATCCAATATTAAATCCACATAATATTGTGAATCACTGATCACATTGCCCCATGTTTGCTTCTCTTCATTGGCTTCACTGGCTTGTTAAATCCAGAATTGAATTTAAAATCCTTTTCATGTACAGAATCTTGGATAGTTAGGCCCTGTCATAGTATCCTGTTCCCCCAATAGCACTTAGCTCTCAGACTGCAGGCATACTTGTGGTTCCTAGAGTTTGCAAAGGTGGAATGGCAGAGCCTTCAGCTATCAGGCCTTACTCCTGTGGAACCAGCTCCCAGTTTGGATTTGGGAGACAGACACCCTCTCTACTCTATACTAAGATTAGGCTTAAAACTTTCCTTTTTGACAAAGCTTATAGTTAGGGCTCAAACAGGTGACCCTGAACCATCCCTTAGTTGTGCTGCTGTAGGTTCAGGTTGCTGGGGGAATTCCCATGATCCCATGATGATGAGTAGTTTTTCTCCAGTCACCTCTTTTTCACTCCCCATGCATGCCATTAACTTTTGTCTACTCTCTTGTCTGAAAACAAGTTATGGTCTTCTTTTCTCTTGCTCGTTCTCCCCTCCCTGAACCTGGTTCTCTTCCTGTTAAATAGGTTTTCTTCCTTTGCACTGTCGTCAAGTACTGCTTACAGGACCTGATTGTTGGGATTTTCTCTCTAATATTTTAGGGTCTTTACCTTGTAATATAAAGTGTCTTGAGGCAACAGGTGATGCTGTATAAATAAAATTGAATAAAAATATTACTCTAGCTTCATGTTAATGTAAAATCCTCAAGATTTCTGTTTGTAATCACATTTTGGTGATTGAGGACATGTTTTTTTTTTTTTTTCTTTTTTAGCTTTTATTGGTCCTGTCATTAGCACAATCTCTTTAATTTTAACTTTTGTTTCCAAAAGTTATTTTAGTTCAGGTACTGTAAGTCCTGACTTACAATAATGGTCATGTTAATATTGTTATTGTCATCTTATTTTCCTTCACATCAAATGTGAAATGTGTCCATATGTCGACTCTTCTCTTCTTCCCATGCATTGACATTTTGTCGTGTTTTCATGAGAAACAGGGAGCATGAGAGTTCCCTCCCCCTCACAGTGTTTGTCGGGGGCAGATCAAATTGTGCGCGTCTAACTTTACTGCACATGGAGATTACTTCTGATTAGATCACTTCCAAACTCGTCCCGCCTCTCTACACAACTTAATTACTTCTGATTGGATCTCGTCTCTACAGAACATTTTCATCTAGTTTTTATTAGTTGACGAAAGTGTACATTTGGTCATAGTTTTTGTTCTCGCATATTAGTTTTTATTTAGTTATCGTCTTGTTTTCGTCAGAAAAAAAGGTCGTTGCTGAAAACTATGACAAATTATTCGTCAACGAAATTAACAGTGATTTTAATCTTACTTAAAACTGAAATGAATGGAGAAATATATTCAGCATTATAAAATAAACCACACAGTTGATTAAAGAATGGTTTGCTGTGTATGTGTAAAACCAAATGTATGAAGTAAATGAGCTTAAACATGCAAAACTAATTCGAGTGTACTGGGTGAATCTTTTTAATTGTATCTACTATTTCATCTTTTCGTCCTGGAGCAGTGATGGTATGATGCATGGGGTCATTTAGGAAGTTGCCTAACAGCCTGACTTTCTATTTAAAGATGCTGTTGATATAGATCTGTATTAATGAGATGTTCTGTTTTTTTGTGTCTGCCCCAAACCTGACCGGTGATGCATGCACAATGCAAACAGCTTGTTGAAGTTACTTCTGGGATTTGATCTTCTTTGAAGAGCTCTTAATTTTGTGGAGTGGACTCTGTTGTTATTCACAGAACACATCAGCAGCATTATTGAGCCTCAGATGTGTGTAATCCAAGCTCTTAAAGCTTCTAGGTCTGTGACACTTACTGTTGGATTTATATCATCGTGTTTTATCCCGAGAGGTGCTCAATGAAAACATTAATTGGAAAAACAACAGTGGTAGATCACACTTTGGACGTAGTGATTTTCTGTTCATGCCTTCATATGGATACTTCCCCCAAAGCTCTGATCCATATTGCACTGAGCTGCAGCAAAGCTACTGGTGAGCAATTCTCTGCTTATATCTGCCAGGAGAACATTTGATTTTTCATAATTTCATTCTGTTGAATCTTTAGGGAGTTAATTCAAAGCTAGCCTGGCTATGTCTGTTCCTTCCCATACAGCTCAGTGAGTCAGTGTAACTTCCCTTTAGTAACCGTCTTGCATATTGTGTGACGCGTCTTTGACCTGAAGCTGGGTTCAAAGATAATCATGTTGACAGAGCGGCTACTAGAAGGCACTGTCATCCTCTTTGCCCTCTGCCTGTTGCTGCTTCTGAGCTCCTCCTGAATTCTCCCCACTGCTCTCTGTCGACTTGTTCTGTCTCTCTTCTTTCTGTCACTGCAGCGACGCACCTTCATATCTCCGGCGCCTTCTGAGAGGAAAGAGAAAAAAAAAAACAGTAGGCCCCCCAAAATAGAAAAACTCATGCATCAATGAACTCAAACACATGGATCCAAACCCTTACACAAACACACCAAAATATACATATACATGAATGTGTATACACACACAGAGGGACAGCATTACCATGACACTCCAGGGACCCGAGTCAGCGCTTGAGTGACACTGTGATGAATGACCGTGGGGAGGATTGTGGGGACACAGGAGTCAGTGTGATGTGACTGATGGAACTGGAGCAGAGCACTGCACAAAAGGGAAACAGCAACAGTGTGCACATTTCCACCTATATGCATGTATTATGCGTTACCTCAGACTGTTTTTTTTTTTTTTTAGCATTTTTAAAATGTGCAGACTGCTCATCTTGTTAATTTATGTTTATACATGAGTGCCTCTGCAACCTAGTTGTCATGATTCTTTCTAAATAAGCACTTTGGTGTGGTTGTTTTTCAAGGATTTCAGAAAAGGAGGACACATCTCAAGCCAAATTCTGCATTCTCACTTTTGAACCGAGCCAGTGAACAATACAAAAGCTTTTTTTTTTTCCCCCAACTCGATTCTTTCAACGCAGCATCTCTGGAAGGATGCTGAGTGGTCATAGTGCTTCTCCATCCTAGTTATTAAGTTGTGACTGTGGATCTGTGAGAAAGTTGTGGTGCTGAGTGGGGAAAAGAAATTCGGAGCCAAGGCTCAGTCTACACCTATCTGTCCAATAGAGTTATAAGTGGGACGGATAGGGAATAATTTTATGTTTGTTCAACTTCTTTCACTTGCATTGTATCATAAAGATATGATCATATCACCTTTTCATAAAAAATCTAAAAACTAACAGTGAGTTATTGATGTGCTGGAAAATTATTGCAGCATATAAGTCTAATTTTTTGAGGTAGTCTAGAAACAGTGCCAAGTAGTTTTTTTCTTGAGGGATCTTTATGTGTTAATGAAAATGGGTAATAGATGAGACATTTTGAAAAAAAAAAAAAATTCAGTGTTGGGCATGGCTGTATTGATGCTCTTTTTTTTTTTTTTTTAAACTTTCCATTGCTTTTAATTCCTGTGTTCTTTCAGTTTTCATGCTGCTTTCAGTTTTATTGTGCTACTTTTAATTCCATTATTTTATGCAGCGTACTGCCTTTGTGAAGTGCCTTCTGACTCTTGCCTGTAAACAGCACTTAATACATAAATTTTTTGCTTTGCTTTGCAGTGCTGATTCGATACCTTTCTAGTCAAGTATTCTAGAAATTTGGTTAAATTCAATTCTAGAATTTGGTTGAACTTAAACTTTATTCATTTTTTATAATAACATTTAAGACATCTAATATTTTTATTTAGAACCAAATAGTATATATTATGAAATTGTTATTATAGTTATTATAAATTTTTTTTGATTGGTTGTTGCCCCACTTTACCTGAAGCAAAGACCACCTTTGCCAGCTGTAACCCTAAAACCCACTCCCTATTCCCAAAGGCTCATCATTCTGGGCCAGGAAAAATCCTGTTAATATAATAAGTATATTTTGAAATGAAACTTTAACCTTAAGGGAAATGGAGCAGATGCCAAATGTCTTTAATTTAATGAGCATGACTATCATTTAGGGACTCTCCTATTAACTAAATTGATCATGCAGTTAAAATTGTAAAAAACTGTATGCCTAATAAAGTCAGCTCAGTCTTTTCCTGGGATAAATCTGATTTATCTTTTCATATTAACCTCCCTGCCCATTCTTAAGAAGTTGTGCTGGTGTAGGTCTAAGTATATCATATGTCATGTGTTTGTGTATTAATCAATTTTCCCTTGCCTGTGTTTGTTTTGCCGGGTGTGATTACAGCCATGATTAAATGCTGATTGATCACACTGACAAGACACATCAGTGTCTGCCAGAGTGAATCAGCTCATTGTGCCTCTCCTGCATTCCCTGCATGCTTCAGTAATATATATAAATACCCCTGGAGTAGAGCTGGCCTAGGATGACCCTATCACACTCTCAGGCTTAATGTGAAACCTGATAGCAGCCAGACCCTGAGCTCTGTATCAAACAGATACTAATTAGCCACTCGTCCATTCCTCTGACCAGAACCTTGTTGGAGCAGCACTGCCAGTGTAATGGTGCTGGCTGTTTACAACAACAGCAGTTAGTCATTACATGCAACCTGTGGCCTTAGCACTTTACAGGCTAATTATTGCATGGCTAGATTTGCCTCACTCTCACCAGTAGAGCAGGAGTAGCTTACTGTCAGTCACCAGTGTGTCGGGGGATTATGTGCTTTCTAATCTGTCCTCCCCCTTCTCCTCCTCTGGCCACTCCATCTCACTAACAGCATTTTATCACTTTTGCATTCATTTCTCAACATTTGAAAGCCCAGTGCGTCACATTAGGTTTTAGTGGATGTACTGTATTAATCACTAATGTGGTATTACCGTGGCATTTTACATTCCCTGCAGGCATGATATCTCAGTCTCTTTAAAGGGCATGGAAAGCACCACAGCCACCCACAAGCCTGCCTCTCTGAAACACCCAAGAGAGGCATGCAACCTGTGCTGTTTAACCAACTTGGAAGAAAAGCTGGAGTGCAGCCACAGACAGACAGCTCAGTGTGTGGATAGTGCTTATGTAGTAGACACTGCAGCTGTCTGCAGTGGTGGATTATAGTAGGTTGATGATGGAGTGTGTGTTAAAGGAGTAATTTTCCCCGAAGGGGTTTTCTACTAAAAATGATTGCCTTGGTAATTAATGAAATGATTAATTTATTTATGTCAAAACAAAGTTTTCCTTTTTTTCCTGACTAAAATAATGCAGGAGAGGTTGGTACAACAGTGAAGTGCTTCATTTATACAGCCTTAATCATGAGGAGCATACTCACGTGTCCTTTCTTGTTGCATAAAATTATTAAGAAGTATGGCCTTCCAGCTTTGAGCTGAGCTAAATCTCCCAGGAAGTATAAAGGATGTATTCTTGGGTAAATTGTTGGACTGAGTGACTACATCGATGAACATTGTGGCCTTTATTACATTAAAACATGCATTACACTGCCTAAAGTAGCTTGTGTTTTGATATAATAATGAAAAGGGATACTAGATTTAATGAATAAATGTTTATCTTTTTATACATGTTTGATAAATTCTGAGCCTGATTTTGGCTTAGTGTGATGATGATGAAGTATGTTACAGCCTAAGCTACAACCTGTAACCTGTGTTATCAAGCAATGGTTACCTTAACCATATTAGACATTAAAAAAAAAAAAAAAATTGTTAGTACAGCTATAAAGTATTTAGAAACGTGAAAAAGAACCAAACAAACAGGATATGTTGTACCTGTTTAGCTGATATCCATCCATTCATATTCGCTACGCACTAAAGATCCACTAAATACTTGTTATATATTGGTATGCCTTATCAACTGATATTGGCATCAGAAGCAACATCTTCCATAGTAGCATTTTTTTTTCCTTTTAAAAAAAGTGTAATGGTAAATGTTGGCACGACACGGCATGGCATGGCATGCAGCCATGCTGGAACTTTGCTTCAAAGAAATAAAGCTGCAAAATTATAATTTAAATCAGAAACCATCAAACTAAAAGAACTAGAGGCCCAAGATTTAGTGAGATTTAGTTTCAGCTTCAGGTTCTTTTGACAGTTTGTTATTCTTTGTTTTATCAAAGTCAAAGTCAAAGTCAGCTTTATTGTCAAAAACCATATGTACAGGTCATACACAGGAATTGAAATTGCAGTGCTCCCTTGGCCCTCAGTGGTACTAAAACTAACATAAACATCTTATATACACACATATACAAAATATACAAAAAAAAGAAAAAAAAATTGAAAAAAATTGAAAAAGTGTGTGCAAAGTGCAAGTGTGAGTCCAACACAGTCCAATTGTTTGTGAGCAACAGTTTGTGTGCATGTAGGGTGGGGAATCAGTGAGAGGTAGTGGTGAAGGTTCAGGGTTTTGTATGTCTGGGGGGGGGTTCGGGGGAGAAGGTGAATGAAGGTCCGGAGTTTGTGTGTGTGAGAGTCGGGAGGGACAGAGCATGGAGAGAGTTCAGCATCCTGACAGCCTGGTGGACGAAGCTGTCTTTATGTTTTGTTTGGTTCCTGAAAAGTACTTAAACCCACTGAAAGCCATCTTTTCCAATGAGTCAACTACTTAATTCAAAGTGTGAATCTACTGCCAGAAGATACCAGCAGCAGCATTATATTGCAATAGTAGTGAGACAGCACAGGTCAAATTTAAGCACAAAAGTAGTCTAGGTAGTGTTTTCCTTGGAATTTTAAGTAAAAGTATACCCTAGCTGCTTAACACTTTAGTTTAACAATAACTAAAATAACTGCACAATAACTGCAGAATATTGTCACGTAATGAGGTTGAAATTTAAAATTATTTTCTACCTGGGATGTTGTATCTTGGGTCAACCATGTAACCACATCAGTAATTTCCATCCACTGTTTGCTCTTTGTGTCATATGCATTGCAACTAGCCAGTGCAACTAGCTAGTGGTACACACATTCGCTCTGTGTTGTAGCGTCCTTATGACACCCAGTTTGTGCTCCAGTGGATGATGAGAGTCAAACCTTAAATACTGATCCATATGTGTTGGTTTACGGTGCACACTGACTTTCAAATGTCCCCCATTACTGATGGCAATTTCACAGTCTAAGAAAGCTAGCCTGTCATTTTTCATATCCTCCCTGGTGAACTTTATGTGGTTGTCCACCGAGTTGATGTAATGAGTGAATTGTGGTACGTCCTGATATTTCATTTTCACTCAGCTGTCATCCACATACCTAAACCAATGGCTCTGTGGTGTTCCAGGATAGCAGAGCCCTCTTTTCCACTTCCTCCATATACAAATTGGCCACAGTGGGTGAAACTGGGAAACCCATGGTGCACCCATGTTTCTGCCTGTAGTACTGGCCCTTGTATGTGAAATATGTGGAATGAAGACACAGTTCCAAGAGCAGACACACTTGGTTGGTGCTGAGAGTGATCCTATTGCAGAGATTGTGGATCCTGTAATCTCTTATGAACTACCTCCACTGCCTTAGTAACTGGAACACAAGTGAAGAGAGATGTGACATCATACAAGACCATTGTTTCATCTGCCCCTATAATGACATCTCTCACCTTCTCAACGAAATCCAAGGTGTTCTGGATGCCTGGTCTTAGACTTTTCGTACCGAGTTGATCATGCAGACAATTGGTCTTAAAGGTACACCCTGTTTATGTATCTTCGGTAAACCATACAGACTTGGTGTAGCTTCCCCTGGGTATAACCTGTGGTATGAGGTCCGGTCAATAGCGTTGTCCTGCTCTAACTGCTTCAGACAATCTATCACCCTCTTCCTGTAACCACTACCTGGATGTCGTTTCAGGGGCTCATAAGTATTTTTGTCACTAAGCAGTGAAAAACATTTTCATGATAGTCTGGTTTAGGAAAACCGTGCACCTTCCCTTGTCTGCTGGAAGGATGATGATGTTGTTGTTCTTACTAAGCGACGTGAGCACCTTCCTCTCCTCCTTGCTGATATTGGATACTGGGGGTTTAGCATTGCTGAGACAGGCCGAAACTTTCGTCCGCAGTTGCTCTGCTTCCACATTCGCAATGTTGTTGGTTCGGATTGCTGATTCTGTGGCTGTGATCAGTTCCGCTAGCGGGATTTGTCTCGGTGTTACAGCAAAGTTCAACCCTTTTGCAAGGATGTTTTTCTTCGCTTCAGTGAGTTGTCTGTCAGACAGATTTTTCACCCACTTGTCCACATCCTCGGTGTGAGTCTGGAATCCTTCTCTCTGCTGGCTGTTGAGGATACTCGCCGTAGTATGCTGATGTTTCTGACGCACAACAAGTAGATCAAACTTTCTTTGCTGCCTGGTCTTAGACTTTTCGTGCTGTGCTAGACGAGCTCTCTCAGTGAATTCAATCACCTTTTGAAGAGTTTTCTCATCTAGAAGTGTTCTAAGTCTTTGTCTGATCTGTTCCTCTTTTGATTTTAACACATAGATCATAAAATTTGTTTGTCTCACCTGTTTGTTTAGAAGCTGACTCTGTGTCTTCTGGAGGTTTTTTGAAGCTCAGAGGCCCTTAATAGAGGATCTAATTTGTAGACTTTTTATTAACGATCATGAAGCTGACCTTACAGCCATTGTTAGTCAGTGGTGCTAGTTTCGGCCATTATGCAAATGTACTGTTTATAAGGTTGGGGAAATCTGCAACCAGCTGAGACTGAATAAGTCACTTGGATGAGTGACGAAACGTTTCTCCCACTGAAAACACAATGTCCAGATGAACAGAATCAACTTTCTGGGAATTTTGTCATTTCCACCTTTAGAGAGAACAGTTGTCTTGCATATTTTGCAAGGTGCTGCTTTGGAGGTTGTTGAAGTAGCTCTGTTTTTAGGTACTAAATGGTCATTGAAGGCTGACACGTTGTTCTGGCTCCAGACATGTCTACTTTGCCTCTTTGTTGTGCACACTCGGGAACATAAACGCATGGTGTCGCTATATCATTGATATTACGATATGACACACAATTTATACCAGTGTTATCGTGGACAGTATGATATGGCACAGCACTAGTGTCCTATTTATTGAAAGTGGAGTGTTTATGAGAATGTGTTCATTAAGACTGGTGAGTTCTTTGTCTTCAGCATGAACAAAATAATGTTCATACTATTTAACCAAAAGCTGGATTCAGGTCAGGATGTTAATGAAATAGACACAACACAACCTTTCTGCACAAAGGTGTTGGCTGCACCTAACGATTATTTTCATTAATTTTGTAAATAAAGTTGTTTGTTTTTATTAAATAACTGATTTTATTGTTTGATCTCTAAAAAGCAGAGATGCCATGGTCGTACCTTATCTTGCTAACCTGAAAGAGAAAAACAGCAAATGAAAAGGTGGAAAAAGAAAATGTTTGACATTTTGCTTCAAAAACAGGCCACACAAAGCTGATTATATTTCTGTCAATCAAATAATTGATTCATCAGATAAAAATAGAAACTCTAAATGATTTGAGCTCCCTTCAATAAAACTGTATGTAGTCAGTCCCAAGGTAGAAAAACATGCCTCCCTATCCCCATCATGTAGTTTAGCTCAGGACATCACTAATGACCAAACTATGTTATTTTTTTCGTGACTAAGTTAACCTCCTAGTGGTTCTCTGCACGAAACAGAAAATGAGAGGTTTATGGCAGAGGCAAAGAGCTGTGTCAGTGCAGTACATGAAGTCATGGTTGTAGATGCTGGCTGGCGCTCACACTAGCAAAGAGAGAGGAGGAAGTTGGAAGAGAGGAGAGTGGTATGGCCCATTACCTAAGCAACCTATCTGGAGACCTACTTCATCTTGGCAATGGGAGGAGGAGGAGATGATGTGTGTGAGTGTGTGTGGTTTAATGTACTGCAGGCTATGTTTATATTTTCATGTGTGTGGGTTTGTGTTGTCATGTGTTGTCACATGTAGTCAGCCCTTGTATGTTTGTGTCTGTTGCAGCTGGTTGATGAATTAGCCATCAGTTGCTTTTAGCAGATATTGACTGTTTGTGAAATCAAAGGTCAAATGGTTAGTTAGCTTGAATTCCTTTAGTCTGTTTGGATGCCACTGAGTGAAAATGCTTTCTGCATCAGTACTTAACCTCCCAGAAATGCCGTCTTGCATGCTTTATTGATCAGCTTGAGAAAACCTATTATTGTTTACATATTTTGCAGATAGTAAGGTCAGCCAGGAGCAGCACCCAGGGACATAAAGAGGATGCAGTGACTTGCTCTAAAGACATACAACTTGTTTTGAAGTATGGATGCATCTAAAACTGGCCAGTGTTTGTTGATATTTTGGTGAGAAATTCAAAGAGTGATGGGTGGGGGACCTGTGTAGCGGCCCGAGAGTGCCATTATATTTATATGCTCCTTGCAACTTCACAGGTTTCTGACACAGGTTCCTTGGTATCCTGCATCAACATAGTCTATTCCAGGGATGGGCAATGTTTTTTTGGCAGAGGGCCAGACCAACTTTGATAGAGTACGCAAATGGCCTCATATTAAACAACCAAATAGAATGATGTGTTGAAATCCATGAATATCAGTAGAGATGACAAATAACTCTAAAATAGGCCTGGGTCACAGTTTCAGAAACCAAGAACTTTCTGTTAGAAAATGTTGACTTTACTGTGCCAGCCTGCTGTACAACCAACTTAAATGCGTAGTGCTATACATTTATATATTTAATGCATGTCTGCATCAGTGAATGGATAAAATAAATGTTCAAAGGTGCAAATTATGAAGATATACATTGTCATATTCATGAATATGAATTAAATCATTTTCTGTTATGACCTGTGTAGCTCAAACCCAAACATTAATACATCACACTTAAGACCTGCATCACTGAATGAAGAAAAAGTCTAGTTAATATTTATTATTTATGAACACATTTTTGCATCCAGGAGTATCACTGCAGACTATAGTTCAAGATGGTGGAGTTCAAGTACATCCAACTGATGCGACTTACCAGCTTGCTTACAACTTGCTCCCTTATTCATTATCACAAACTATTTATTCATGTATCTAAAACATTTATGTGGCCTTCACATGCACAGGCACCCTGCTAGTTTTTATTTGTTAATTTTATTTTTTAAATTATCTTTTAAATACATTTATTTTTTAAGTTTTCCTCTTAGGATGTTGGGGGCTGGATTGAGATGGTCCGTAGGCCTGTTCAGGCCCCCGAGCCATATTTTGCCCATGGGTGGACATGTTTGTGGACACCCTGGAAAAACCAGCTTTGCACCTGAAATTTCAGTGCTGTTCAGGGGTAGATCAATAGAGAAATTGTTCTTGTTTTCAGTGTTTAACTGGTAATAATTTTTACTCTTCACATAGCGTCTGCAAAAAGTATTGCTAAGCCTTCAAGGTTAATGCACAGAACTGAAATGAGCTGTTAGAATCAAGGTATCTGTTGGTACTGGAAAATCTACCTTGGTTTCACTACTGTGATAAAGGAATGCAGGGACTGCAATCAAATATTCATGAATTGGTGCTATTAGATTGAATTGTCCATTGGACATTGAATCGCTATAGCTCACTCAGTGAACATTTTTGGTCCTTAGTTCCTTGTTTCTCATCATGGGTGTAATTCATAGATCAGTTGCTATGTCACTTTTAGGGTCACAGTTCAGGACGTTTGTTGCAAATGTATATGTAATGAAAATTTTTGTCACATGTTGTCAAAAGATTAAGTGTCTAACTGTTGAAAATTCTTACTTAAGGTACTTAAATGGTGCATACCATTAATAGAGAGGACTGACAAGCATGTCTCTACATGAATTTGCTAACTGGTATTTTGACTGTGCAGTTTGCCTAAAGTGATCTCACTGTGATATAGAGTTAAGTTTACAAAGTGTCACTTTATACTCTTGTTAAAATTGTGCAGACCATGCTATTGTCAGAAAAAGCAATAAAGTCTTTGCATTTTAAATGGCGGCTACATGGAGAGATTGCAAACATTAAACTGAACATGTGACATGTAATTGATCCATCATCCATCACCTGTTCTCTGCATGGTCTATATTGCTTAATTCCTGCCCTGGGGATGTGAGTGTGGTTGACAGTCAGCTTTTTTTCTGTGTAAATGCTGATAAAGATGACTACATCAACAAGGCCTCTGCAGGCGCACAGAGCACAGACAGCTTTGTGCTTTTTATTAACACAGTAGCCAAACATGTGGTTTCATGAAATCTGAAGTGATACTGTTCCTCCTATAATCCCCATCTCCTGCTCTGGTTTTCTATTACCGTTCATGCATTAGTCTTCTTTGCCTTTCTGTAATCTTTCACATAGTACCTAAGCTGAGCATTAGATCCCCAGAACTGACCAGTTGATGGTGAAAAATCACATGTTTTCCTTCAACAGGCTGACTGACTCAGAGTCCTTTTTTGTCCACCTGTCTCTTTTAATTTCTGTAAGCTGCCCAGGAGCTCTTTTGATCTCAGTGGTCATACTCACGTGAGAGCTGGGTGTTCAGGGCCCTGTATCAGGCCCGGTAAAGTGACTTTGATGGAAAGCGACCTCTGGTTAAACTGATACCTTGATTTCTTGAGTCATGGTGGCTTTTATCGTCTTTCTAAGTTCTACATAACAACTACTTGCATACCTGCGGTTAACTGTGGATTCAAACATACAAGGTCACAGACCATTTTTAATGTGATTTTTTTTCCCCCAATCAATTCATAACAACCCATGTTGTGCAGAAAATATTTATATCAATTACTTGCTTGTGCCTTGAGGTACTGAATTTAGAGTGAGAAATGAGGCCCAAATAAAGAGGAAAAATGGCACAGAGGGTTAAATGTCTTGATAACCCTTCAACAGTTCCATCTGCCAGCATCAGCCCACCTTGTCTGCAGGTATGGTTGCTGTCATGCTGAAAAGGATCTCACATCGGTGTCAGGACAATGTGTGCTCTTTTTATCAAAATGACACAGGACAGTGTGCAGGACAGCATGACTGGAAATCACAGACGATGCCCCCACGAGGCCAAGGTTGGATTGATTCTCTGTCTGCCTCTGAGTTTATCTGACTGTAGTCTTCCTTTTCACCATGTATTGGACTATATCCCTAAGTGAACAATAATTGCAAGCTAAATGCATTTAACATTTGTTATCTGCTCTCTGGTCAGCTCACTTCATTATGTTCAATCCTCTAATGCTGTTTGGATTGCTAGTAAATGTTAGCAACAGATCCAAGTTTAGAATAAAGCATCTGGCATACATTGCCTATATAAAGCCACTAACAGTATTTTAACATAAAATGTGGTGAACATGGTATTTCAAAAACTAATGAGAAAGATAATGTTCTCAAGAGTTGGAAGAAACCAAAGAACAGAGCTAAAAGTGTGTTAATGTTGGGCTTACTGCACATTTGTAAAGTAACTCTTTGCATTATTTACAGTTAAGTAACCTCACACTCTTATCTTGTTTGTCATACTAATTGGCTGTAAATCTACCCCATGCACTTCTACTTCAGTTAAGCCCCAGTTGCACAGGCTTAGAGACTCATCTCTGACCCCTTAGCAACCACTGGTCACTAGGGAATAGCATGTATTTCCCAGCATCAACCACCTAGCGAATGAAAATTTGAATTTAAGTCACTTAGCAGTTGCTGGAGGTTGCAAGGATTTTGGGTTGCCGGGGGGTCACTGGCCGGTATTTAGGCCTGTATGAGTGGGACTTAAGTTACACTGCATTTTTCACAGTGGCTTTTCTTTGTGTTAAAGGATCATGAAATCACTGCTTTCCAAGTTGTGCATTGTGTAAATAAAATCATGCTGCTAATGCCGCTAATTTAAAACACATGTCTTCAAGCTATGTTTAATTCTGGTGTGTGACAGATATCAGAAAATAGTTTTTGGAAAAAGTCTCTCTACCTTTTACTGTGCCTCTTACTTTTGTGTTTTGAGAGTTTGTCTGACCGTAAAACTTGTTTACTGCTGCTTTTTAAAAATTAAAGTTTTGTTCTGCTGAGACCGAGTGAACTAAGTCTCACTTTCAGCTGCTTTCACTCTCCTTGGTTTTGCAGCAGCACTGTGTACAAAATGAAGCAAAGCCTGCATGAACAACCATTTATTTGCTTGTTAGCATGGTTAAAGTTTGTTTGTGCATGTTGAAAAATTTGAATGAATAGACTTCTTTATTCTGCCCTCTGTTTACTCAGTTATTCTCAGATCTCCAAGTACACTGTTAAAAAGAACAGACCAGATTCATAAACCCCGAATGATTTTTCCACTTCTAGGATGGGCCCCCCTGGTGGGTGCTGAGCCTCTGCATGGGGGGTGACATGGATTGGATGTCCTGGGGACCCTGAAAGTAAACAAGTTTGCTGATGCTACATTGCTGATCTTTGTTTCACAGAAATTTATTTTGGATCCTATTTTCATGTCAGTGATAAAAGTTGGTATGCTGCAAATGAAATGTTGAGTTTATTTTGTATCCTGAGGGAGGACGGTAAGTTGGTAAGTTCCTTGTTTGCAGCTGCAAAGGTTGTTATAGTGAGTTGTTTTATATTTGTTCCATAATAGTTTGTTTGGTCATGTTGGATTAATAAAGCAGGGGTTAGCTGGTTCGAAGACCATCCCCGTGTTAGTGCAGATAAGTGTATTTAGTGATGTCTGTTGATGGGTTAAATGAGAGAACCTCAAATGATCTCACTGATCTTACTGATGTATGAGTTCTTACTTTCTCTGGTGTAATTAGCTTAAAACTACCTTTAAAATGACAAATGGGAGCAAATTGTAGTAAGAATTGTCTACATTAAGATGACTACTTAATAATCAAACAGGAGTACTTGGAAGTAAAAGCCTGCCTCTAATACCAGCTTTCTGGCATCTGTGGTTGAGGTAAATAAAGGCCACGGTTGCTATTTGAGGCAATACGGTAAACAGCACACCAGTATAAAGACACAAGTTGACAGCACAAGCATCACATAACATGTCCCCATTTTCTCACTTCAAGGGAAAATGGTATGGGCAGTGATGACACTGAATTTGAAGTACCCGCCTGATGAAATGCCCTGGGTGTTTACTGAACATCATGGTGAAAACCACAAAAGCCTTCGATAAGAGACATCTCAGATGTTGTCTGAGATGCTATCTTGCATAAATCTGAACTTGTGACATTTCACATAATGTATCATTGTGCTTCTATTGTATTCTGGAGCACTCATAGCATCCTTTGAGAGCTCATTTGAATGAATATTTTACCAGGCATAATCCTTTCTTCCAACTCTGTATCTTAACTACATATTTTTTTTCCTATGGTGAAAGTAAACTTAAAAAAATACATTCAAATCCAATTTTTCATTTGTATAAATTACTCATATATAAGCATCAGTATTGTACAGTGTAAACAAATTCATTGATTGATATATCTCACTTTATGCTGCTCTCACCTTGTACTTTTTACCATCTTACCTGTTCAGTCATTCTCAGTCTAATTATATCTAGCTGAATTTGTGTCAGTGCTGTCTTATTTACTTTCTCTCTTCTGCATTCACACTCAGTTCTGCTTTGGCAGTTGCCGCCTCACTTTCCCTTCCCATTCATTATTCAAGGAGCAGTTGCTTGGATGTCCACGGATCTGGAACCAAACTTCATCCTGAGATACCTCACACGGCACCTCATGCGGCGACTTGTAACATTAGTAGCTGTCTCTGTCATGTCATGCTGCAACACCACTTCCCATACTGCTGGCAGTGATACCTGCTGGTGTTCCTGACAAGATGAGTGCATCTTTGTGAAGTGAACGTGCCAGCTCATTGTCGGTATCAGCTCTGATATGGGAAGGTCGGTGGTTGTGGCGTTTGGACTTGTTATGAATATGTACTGACAGCAGGCGAGCGGTAGAGGCAGTGTTTGATCTGGGATCTACATGGACATTTACTAAGTGTGAGGACAACTGGCAGACAGGCAGGCAGGTGGGAATGGAGGAGTAGAGCAGGGTGAGCTCAGCTTGGACGTGTGTGTTAATGTTACAGCAGGCTAGGAGAAGACTGCTGACACCAAAAGAGGTGCCGTCTCATGCCTGGCTAACTGCATGAAAAGGGCAGGATGAGTGGTAGAAGGTAGAGAGTTGGGGAAAGTTTGTTTGTGGTTACAGACTTGATGTTACAGAGGGAATGCTGCAGCTATTTATTTTCATTATCAATTAAAACATTTATTTACTCAGTCTTTTAGTCTACAGCATGAAAGAAAACACTAATTTACCAGAGTCCAAATTGAATCTCTTATATTGATTATACACATATTTCAATATGTTTTTAATGGTCAGATAATGAATTAACTAACCTTACATAGTTTAGTCCTTGTAATATCAGAAGAAAATGGAAAAATACTAAACATCTTTTAGATGATTTGTGCTTTATTTTTTAACAGCTAAGTCTCTGGTAGGATCAGCATTATCACTGCTTCAAAAATGCATTGGCAGTGTTGTGGTTCAGATGGGAAGACATGAGTATGTTTTACAGTTGCATTGTAAATTGGGGGAATAAAAATCATATTGGTAATAAGAAATGAAAAAACACTCCGCCAGTGTATTTTGAACAAATATGGACTAAAACAACAGCCCTGCAATAAACCCTACCTTTTATGAAGGTTATAAAACTCAGTTTTTCTTGAAGCTGCAGTAGAGGGGTGGTCATTGTTGTTTTGAACCCCGCTCTACTGTTTTGTATCACATTATTAGTGTTACATTTTTTTCCCCTACCCCTTTTGTACCAGCAAAAGAAAACTAAATAATGAAATACTGATGCCCTGGTACGGTAGCAATTGACTGTTATTTTCTTCTGCAGCCAACACTCATTGTCCCACCTGCAATTTTCTACCAAATTAGTACTATTACCAGCAGACACTGACACATGGAACAGTAAACAGGCAAGACTCTTCCACACACATTGCACACAATGTCTATAGGTTATCACACCTGTGAATCATCTAATGAACATGGTAACATGGTAACATTTTTTAACTTAGCTGTTACAAAATAATGGTAACATGTCAAAAATAACATTTCTGACTATTGAAATGTGTTATTTGGCTGAATAAAGAGAGTTTAACATTGAAAAGAGACTGTAGAGGATCTTAAGTTAAATGGAAAAGACAGACCATACCACTGGCTGCAGGAGTCTTTGTTCTGCTTGTCACTAAAGATACTTATTTGTTACTGTGGCTGTATGTATGGTGCACAATGAATTTTAGGCTCATCAGGGGCCTCCTCAGTGATGATGCGTGAAGAATAAGAATGAACATTACTGTATACACTCACTGACCGCTTTATTAGGTATACCTAACACTAGGTTCCTTTTGCTTTCAGAACTGCCTTAATTTTTCATGGTATTGATTCAAGAAGGTGCTGGAAACATTCCTCAGAGATTTTGGTCTGTATTGATATGATAGCAGGACACAGTTGGTGCAGACTTTTCAGCTGCATGTCCAGTTCCACCAGTTGGGCAAATCTCAAGTTCCACCATATCCCAAATGTGCTCTATTGGATTGAGATCTGGTGACTGTGGAGGTCATCATAGGAGTCACAGGAGTGACACCCAGTGTGGCCTTCTGCTGCTGTAGTACATATACTTCAAGGTTTGACAGGTTGTGGTTTCAGAAATGGTCTTCTGCATATCTTAATTGTAACAGGTGGTTATTTGAGTTGGTGTTAGTGAGTTAGCAGTCTCCTCTGTCCTCTGACATCAACAAGGCATTTTCTCCCAAAGAACTGCCTCTCACTGGATGTTTTCTCATTTTTAGACCAGTCTCTGTAAACCCAAGAGATGGTTGTGTGATAAAATCCCAGTAGATCAGCAGTTTCTGAAATACTTAGACCAACCCGTCTAGGAGCCAACAACCATGCTGTATCTGAACTCACTGAAATTGACTTTTTTTCCCCATCCCGATGCTCCATTTAATCATCAGCAGGTTGTCTTGACCATGTATTCATGCTAAATGTATTGAGCTTCTAACATGTGATTGACTGGTTAGATATTTGCGTTAATGAGCAGTTGAACAGGTATACCCAATGAAGCGATTATGAGTGTATAGCCATATCTGTTCTCGTTCTGATTATTTGTTTATTCAGGAAAATTTCACCTCTTGGACAGTCAAAAGTATATTTGTGTAAAACTGATATTTTTCCACTCTGCTGTTCAAAAACCTATAACCATTTTCTTCTTTCTTTCATATAATCTGCCAATATTATGAACTTGTTCTGTGAGACAATTTGTCATTGTCAGTGTCATCTGGCAATGTTGAGTTCACACTCTGAGCAGATTATTTTGCTGTTTACTTTGCAATTGTCAGGACAGGAGATTAAATCACTGCTGCCACAATGACCTCCCAGAGTTGGAAAACCCTCTCTGAATTATCGATTGCAGAACTGTTGAGGACACTGAGGTTATTTCTTTGTGAGTTTTTGTCACCTGATGCAGTTTATTCTACAGTGAAAAACTTTTTTTTCTTTTATGAATTGATTCTAGCTTCTAATAACCAAAATATTTTATTTTTAATGATATGTAATGGATAAAAACGTTAACCCTCACATTTAAGAAGGTGGTGCAGAACATTTTTGCTTCATATATTATTAAATACAATGTCAATAACTGTACTATTGGTCTGCTAATTGATTAATATTGGCATTGTTTCAGTGTTGGGACTTGGACACACATACCACATATTTTTCCTGAGTTGAAAATTATTTTAATACAAATACTGTGTAAAATTTCATTGTAAGAGACAGTTTGTAAATCATGAATAAAAAGTTGGTTACATAATGATCATTTTTAAAAACATTTTGCAAGAGTATTGCAGTATCATAAATTGTGATATATTGTAATTTATGTTCCTCTCATTTCAGTCATTTTTATTTCTGCAAAATGACATTGATATACAGTGCATCCAGGAAATATTTACAGGGCTTCACTTGTTCCACATTTTGTCATGTTACAGCCTTATTCCAAAATACGAATATGAATACGAATACGAATACGAATAACTTTATTGATCCCAGAGGGAAATTCATTTGTCTGACAGCTCATCTGATATTTATATGAGAATTGTAAAGCCTGATGGCTGTGGGTGCGAATGATTTTCTGTATCTCTCCATTTTACAACAGAGAGAGAGGAGTCTTCCAGTACTGATGTTTTTTTGTTCCATGAAGATGTTATAAAGTGGGTGATCAGAGTTGTTCAGGATGGCTTCTAACATCTTTAGTGTGCATCTTTCCACCACCTCCCCCAGCGTGTCCAGTCTGGCTCCAATCACAGAGCCAGCTTTCCTCACT
>VUQS01075491.1:0-17755 GCA_015108495.1 Heterochromis multidens
ACAATCTTTTAACACACTCTTTCACAGATTGGAGAGCCTCTGCCCATCTTTACTTCTGAGAGACTCTGCCTCTCTATGACATCCCTTTTATAGCTAATCATGTTACAGACCTGATATCAATTAACTTAATTAGTTGCTAGATGTTCTCCCAGCTGAATCTTTTTGGACTTTCTTGCTTTTTCAGCCGTTTGTTGCCCCCGTGCCAAACTTTTTTGGGACCTGTGGCAGGCATCAAATTTGAAATGAGCTCATTTAGTGGATGAAGGTGTACAATTTCCCAGTTTCAACATTTGTCATGTTATCTATGTTCTGTTGTGAATAAAATATTGGCTCATGTGATTTGGAAGTCCTTTGGTTTTCATTTTGTTCAAATTTAAAGAACGTCCCAACTTGTATATCAAAATGGGGATATAATTAATAAAAGATGCATTCTAAAAAGAATATACAAATTTAGGATATAAGGCAGATATGACAGACCAGTCAAATAAAACATGTCCAAACAGAAGCTATATAGATCATAATTATGAATTTAAACCGGTCAGATTCTTCCCTTCCTTATTTCCTGTCATCCATGTCTTGTTCCAGTGGTCAATGTTCATATCAAACATGACAATAAATTCTAATAATGAGGTCAGCAAATGTACAAGATAAAAACTCAGGCTGCAGACTGCTCTAAACCACAGACAGTACAAAACATGGATGTAGCTTCTGGCTCGGAAAAATTAAGCCAATGTGGAAGTGCATAGAAACCTGAATTCCCTTTGAAGGCCATCAGATGGCGATAGCTGTGGTTGCAAAAAGAAGTCTATCGTAAAACAGCTTTCTAAACTCCCTGGACAGGTTGACAATCTATCACAGGGTTAACATGAAGAGACAGACAACCATTCACACTCACATTTACACCTATAGGCAATTTAGAATGACCAATTAACCTAACCCCACTTACTGCATGTCTTTGGACTGTGGGAGGAAGCTGAAGTAACTGGAGAGAACCCACCAAGACATGGGGAGAACATGCAAACTCCACACAGAAAGAACCCAGACTGGATTAAAACCTAGGACCTTCTTGCTGTGAGGCAACTGACCTCTGTAAGCACTCTTCTGCTGAGTTTACGGGCTCAGTCACTTGTTTTGGGTTATATTAAATAAAAAATTAAGTCTGTTTTATAAATCTTTTTCAAACAATGTTTTAAAATGGAGGATTATGTATGATATAAAACCGCACGCTACTTGGCTAATAAGTTGTCAATCACAAGCTTTTAGCCAATGAGCTTGCAATGTTACAGTCAGACCCACCCCTCCCTGTCAAATCTGTTTTTTTGCAACCAAGGAAATTATCATCTCGAGGCTTCAAAACGGGAAACCAATGGATGATGTCAGCTATATCCATCTTTCATACTAAGCAGGTTTTTTTTAAAAATAATTTTGGATCTAAATGATTTCAAAGAAAGGGGGTGTCCTTACATGGCCACCTCAGTCACACAGCTCTTGCTGTGAGTACAGAAACCCCTCCCACCGACTGTATAAACTCTGGAAGTTGCAGCATATCAGGAGAAACTTGGCTTAAGTGGAGAGGAGATAAAATGGGCTTTTTTAAGACAGAGGATAAACTAAGGGGCTGCACCAGGGCCCGGTATAAGATAAATCAGGATTATTTTGAGCTGAGAATCATGCACACCTACTCTAGTAAAGTCAAAGAATAAAATTATGGAGCTGGAAACGAGCAAATCGCAATTTTAAAAGCAGTCACTGGAACTAGTTTGATCAGCCAGGAGCACCAGTCTAGTATGAATGTGATATATGATGGTAGACTTCCTGTTAGGGTCTTACTGATCATGTCTGTGGAGAGGAGGAGCCCACCCAACTTCATCATATACAAGATGCAATGATAAGCACTAAAAACATCATAGCATCCAAAATCTGTTTTTAAATTAGTGGAGGCAGATATGTGCTTAAAAATCACTACACCATAATTCAAAATAGAGAGAAAAACAGCTTAGAAAAGAATCTTAGGTCTATTTCTGTACCAAAAAGTGTCTCCCAATTACCAGAGGTGGAGTACTGAATGTTTGTCTTGCACTTAAGTGATGATTTATTCTCACAAAGAAGAAATTTCTCTCTTCTTCTCTGTGTCTTGCAGCCTTGTCAGGAGGCAGGTGCAGTTAGTTTAGCTCTGGCTTTAACACAAGAAAATAGATTGACTGGGCAGATGTACAATCACAAGGTTTGCAGTGAGTTTGCAGTTTCTGTTGACCTGTTGTGCTGCGGAAGATTAATTTTAGAAAAACAGCACACGTAACCTCACAGTGACCTTGACTTTGTTATGACAGGAGTATTTCAAAAGGAAAATAATATCTGAATAAATCAGATGCAGCTTTAAGTCTTCCTAGTGGAGACAAAGCAGGAGGTTAGAGAAGGAAAAAGAACAGGCAGAATTTGTTGCTTTAAGTGGATAAAAACATCAAAATAAGCCAGCGCTTAAGTTTGCGCTTCACTTACTTTTTTGCAGACACAGTTTCAGTTTAAAAAAAAAAAAAAATACAAAAAGGTCCTGAAAGATTAAAAACAAAAGAGCTAGTTTTGTGTGATACAGAGGGTTTTTGCGGGAGGTTACACCTAAAATGTGTTTACTAGTTGTTGAGTCGGCAGCCTGTCTGTGTGCTATTTTTCATCTCCACTGTAATGCAAATAAAGTGAAAGAGCTTCCCTCAGCAGAGAGGCTGAAAGGTTACATCCTCAGCGAGCATTTTGCTTGCATCTTCAAAGGATACATACATACACACCATACAACACCGAGATGCAAAGAAACACGTGCACAAGTGTGTACGTGCTGAGCGAGAAGGATGTATTTAACATTCACACAAATTCCTTAGTGCAGATGCTCATTCACAGACTCACATGCCATAAAGCTTGCACATACACACCCCTGTACATAAACACACACACACACACACACAACATGTGCTCTGCAAAGCAAAGATGCTTCTGACTGTGTTAAACAAGACCTTAAATCATCTTTGCCAAACGGAGGGATCAGAGAAGAGAGAGCGAGGGGAGAGGAGGAAGCGATTTCCCTCGCAGGCAAAATGCCATAATAAGTGTATTGTTTTTCAAAGTGAAAACCTTGAATCCAAGTCTCATCTCCCTGGAGATGCAAGAGGCTTACTCTTCTTAGCTATTTGCAATTTCAAATAGATTTCTGTAAGTGTGTGTGCGTGTGTTTGTGTGTATGGATGCATCTGGGTAGAATATGTGAGAGACAGATTCTCAGAGAAAAAGAAATGGAAGATGGAAGCAAGGGACCATTGAGGAGAAGGATGGGAGGGGAAAAAAGACGCAATTATATTCTCTGCTTCATTTTAATGAAGTGCAAAAGTAATTCCCTTATGAAAGCTGCGGTAATTGCCCAAACAGTCTTATTATGTGACAATCATACTTAGAACAAAATGCAGTATGAAATTGTGAGGGATTGCAAATCAAGGGAATAACTTTTGCAAGAAGCCCATCAATTTAAGATAATTCAAATATATTTTGTTTTTATTTTCGGAACAGAATGACCCCCCTCCCCAAATCTTCATGTGTCAAGCTGTCCTTTCGCCTTGCTGTGAACATAACAGGCAATTATACAGCAGGAGATTTGGCTCATGTTCCCAAACAGTCGAGAATGGGCTGCACTCCACATAATGTAATCTCCTTGTTCCAACTCTAATCTGGACATTGGGATGAAAATGTGGTACTTGGGTAGTTTTACATAACAGTTTGATTTAAAAAAGTTCCAAGAAGGCTGATCTGTGTAATCAGACTCTTTGGATATATTTCATTTTAATGCTCCAGTCACAGAATTTGAATGGATGTAAAAAGTTCTAATTCTGAGAAGTCTGATATTTAAAATGTTGCTGGAATAATAATCCACCATTTAGCACTAACAAAAGCTTATGTATCACCAGTTTCCAGTTTGTCGTGCACAGTCATCTCCCAGCCTGCTTCAGCTAGTTGTAATTCAGTTTGTGATTTCCTTAATTTCTCAGAGTGACTCCCAGCAGCCCTCAGAGAAGATAAACCTGTTGAGTTCCTGCTGTAGATTATACTTGTAGGTTGAGAGAGCAATTAGTGATGGTGATTAAACGTGATAGAAAGATTATTCAAGTCCCCTCGTGTCACTTAAAATTCAACATCTTGTGGCAGTGGTGCTGAGGTTAGGAGAAATGATTTCCTTCCTTTCACTGATGGATTTCTCTGCACATTATTTTTGAACACTGATGGAGGACGGTGGTGCTTAAAAGGAAGCACTTGCTCTTTGACTGATGCCAAAACCATTTATGGTGGATGTTTGCAACGGCTGGAAGATTTTCTGCAATCAGCCTTCATTGTAATTGCTCTGAGGAACGAGAAAAACACCTGGCAAAAGAGCAGAATGGATTCAGATATGTGACGTGAATTTCCTGATGTAACTCAAGTGTTTGGGTGAATCCAGCCAGTAAAATGCAAGTCATAGAAATGCTGAGGTCCTGAGTCTAAGCATCGTATTAAGAGGAAAATTAACACTTCATTTAGCTTGAATGTGCCTCCGCCCCACCAGATCCTCTGACTGCGGACACGATTGGCCCTTCCACAGCTCAGATTTTGGTCATAGACTGTATATAAAAGATGGATGTAGCCACCATGACATTTGTCATTGGTTTCTGCCATTTTAGAGCCACAAATCTGGCATTTTGGAAAGTAGTGTTTTGTTTTTTGAAGCCAGAAGTGACCAGATTTGGAGCAGAGAGTAGACAGCTAAGCTGAATCCATAAACTACATGGAGGCAACAAACAGACATACATGCCTGCTTATGAGTCTTGTGACAGGCAGATGACCCACGGTTAAACATGCCCTGCATGTTTGTTTTTTTTCCATTGAGCTTACCTCCTGGTGCGAGCCAATTAGATTCCACGGATTTGGCGCTTCAGTAAGTGTTTAGCCCTTTTACTGCTTTTCTTATAGGCCACAACTCACTATGGAAAAACGCCAGTAAGGAAGCAGACGGAATGGTCCTTCGAAGCATATCTTGACCTAACACAGGCACATGTTATCCTCCTTGCTCAGTAAGTCTAGGTAGTCTAACCTTGCGTCAGGACACTCAGCTGGGAGAAATAAGCTGCCAGGTCAGAAATTCAGTGGACAGCACAGAATAGCTCTGGTGCAGTAAGTCAGACCAGCTGATTAAACCTGGTGGATCTGGGTGACTGCCTGTTTTTATGTTAAAAACAAACAAAACAAAAAAAAACTTAAGGATACTTTGTTTGGAAGCGCCAGGCAGACTTCTTTGTTTTGGTCCTGCATTGACTGGAAAACCCAAAGTGGAGGTTTTTTTTGTGGCTTTTGTTCTTTGAACTGACTGGAATGAACTGGGGATTACTAAAACCCAGTGTGGATCTCTTTTCTTTTCCTTATAAATGAATTGAAGTACTTAGAATGAACTGAAATATATGGGACTATTTTGTGTAATATATTGGGATATTTATATATTAGAGTTATTTGTATTATTAGAGCCATTTGTAATATTTTGTAATACATTGTATTATTTAATATTGGTACTTAAACTGGCTAATTACTGTTCTTACTGTCTTAGAGCAAATGTGACTACATAATTTCTTCTGGGATTAATAAAGTATTCTGATTCTTATTCTGATATTAGAGCTGCATTTCCTGAGTTGAAGGGTTGTTTTTGATGTGTTTTTTGTTGTATGGATGTTTGAATATATTTTTTTGTGTTATTGACAAACTGAACTGGGTTGTTTCCATTCGATGTTTAGGATGTTAAGTTTTTACATTACTTGCATCCATTGTGTTGTTTGTAAGGATTACCATTCCCCATGCTTTGTGTCACTTTTGGATTTCTGTAATCAATAAATCTGTTCTACTTTTAGACTGAGCACTGCATTTGAGTCCTGCTTGTCTCAGAGACTATGACAGGTTTGAACTTCAGCAGGCTGTCTTGACCATGCCTAAATGCTTAAAGTTGCTGACCCATGATTGGCTGATTAGATATTTGCATTAACGAGCAGTTGATGCAACAGGCATACCTAATACAGTGGCTACTGAATGTATGTAGCATGACTTTACTGGACTATACAGTAGTTGGTAGTTGACTCTTTCCAAAGTCAATAAGGTTTTTGTCATGGTCCCTGGGTCTTGGACCCGGGGTTTTGAGCTTAGGGTTATTTTTGTATTATGAGAGGTTGATGCTTTTGTTCTGGAGTGCCTTTGTGTTTACATTCTGTATTCTTAGAGAGTCCTTGGTTTTGTTTTCTGGTTTGTGTTTTCATGAAAGGGTTCATGTTCTTAGTTTCTCTGTCTTAGGTTCTGGTGTCAGTTTTGTTCTCTGGTTCTCCTTGGTTTCCCCCATCACTTTCCTAGTCATGTCTCTGTCCTGTCTCTGTGTTCTGTTTCTCGTTCTAGCTCTGTCTCGCGCTCTCTCTCTCTCTTGCTCTGTGCTCGCTCCCTGTGTTTAGTTCACGTTTCTTGTTAGTAATCATCCTGTTCAGGTGTGTTTCCCAGGTGTGCCCACTCTGCCCTTATTCCCTCTGTGTATTTATTGTCTCTGTTTGCCTTTGTTCCTTGTCGCTGTCTCCCTCAGTGTGTGAGTCATAGTCAGTCTGTCTCTTCCCAGTCAGTTAGTCATGCTCTTAGTTTTGTTATTTAGCTTTTGTTTTTGTATCGCGTTTTTCCCAGCACAAATAAAGCTGTGGTTTTAAGTTCAAGTCTGTCTGTGAGTCCTGCGTTTGGGTCCTACTTCGTCTGCCACACACTCTCGGATACCTGACAGTTTTGTTAAAAGTATAAAACCATTTGGTGTCCAAGTCTTAAAACAGTGGTGAAAGTGTTTATATTCATTGGTCACAGAGTTGAAGTGACTGACTGACACTTCATGTTTTGAGATATGTGAAAAAGGTTTCGATTGTTTTAGTATCTTTTTCACAGGTGAGTCTGTGTTATGAAAAATGCCTTAAATGTTTTGAGAACTGTGTTAAAAGTGGTAAGAATGACATTCCTGATGTGAGAATTGCACCAAAGAAAAACTGTAAACACCTAGATTGGAAAGCATTAACAGAAAAGAGCACACAACTCAAAGCCTCTCCATGTGGCAGCAAATATTATAGGACTGCCATGACTGTGAAGCGGATGATTAACAAATCAGCTAAAAGCCAACATAAAAAATACAGCATGTTTAAAGATGTTGAGGATAAGAGTACAGCTCCCTCCCTCAGCCAAACTCCATTAGTTAACAGATGTAAGCAAACTGGTGATTACATGCAGAGTGAAAAAGATTCTCTAATACTCTATATGAAGGAGTCCTGCTGTTTTGGGTTGTATGTAGCTGATGGTGTTTAAATTAATCTGGGATTTAAAGGCTAGCAGTGCATTGAAGTCAGTAGTGAGGTAATTTGAGCACTGCACCAGCAATGTTGACTTGATTCAGGAATTATCCAGATGGGGCAAAATGGATACGTGTTCTTTATTATATAGATGCTGATGAAAATAAATTATAATCGCCATTATTTTTTGGAAGCATGGAAACACCATGTGTTTATTTAATTTGGCTTTTAAAGAGTGGATCTCCTTAAAGTGGTCTTCCACTTCCACACATTCCACACATTCCCAGATCCTTATTTTTATCCTTGGACTCTAACAGAGCAGCTTTGCATGATTCACAGTTCAAAATAATCCTTCTTTATCTCTTACTGGGCACATTGGGCTCAGCCTCGGTCTGAAACAAGCTCCACCCCCTTTAAGGCAACTTTCCTCCACTTGGCTGTCCTTTGGAAATGGAGTTGGAAGATGGTGGTGCTGTATATCTGAGATGACCATATTAGTGATATCCCCTCTGTAAAAGGAGGTAAGAAAGTAAAGCTTATTTATTTATGTATTTATAAAATGCTTTTCACAGACAGTCTCAGTGCAGTCACAAAGTGCTGTACAACAAAATAAAAAAAAAAGAATAACCACAATAAAATACAATAGAAAATTTAAATACATTTACTAGCAACACAAAACAAGTTCAAAGAGAATACAAGTAAACAGATCATAAAACATTTAATAAGAACAAAAAGACAAAAGAAAGATAAATAGTCTGGAGCCTATCCATTTAGTGCTCTGTATGTGTATGTATGTATAATGTATTAAAAACACTCCAGAAGGCACAAACACAGTGGAGAGGATCAGTTCATTGACTTTGATGAGTGGAGGCGAGTCAGTGAGTGAGAGTTTGTGTCAGGCTGTAAACATGTTTATTTCTGCTGTAAAGACATTTTAACATGGGAGTCTATGGGGAGTGACTCACTGCTGGATCCTCAACTGGACATTAGAGAAACTACAGCTTTTGAAACTTCTTTATTGGCTTAATTTTTTAGCTCCAGCACTGATGCGGACCTCAGAATAGGTTGCCTTTAAAATTTAAACATTATTAAACATAAGGCTGTCTGTACATGATTAATACCAGATTCTCCACATTCAGTGCCAGATGAGAAAAGGCTATCCCGCATCTACAAACCAACAAACCACAGTCAAAAAAGGCTGGGCTGGCCATCCAAGACAAACCAAAGTTTGATGTGCTATTGTCACATTTTCGTAGTGCTTGTTGGTAATCCCACAGATGGTAGCTTCTCAGCTTTGGCTCCTCAGCCAAAACACACACTAAATGTCTTGTACTGAGCAGGATTACTATTTGAACCACACATAAGAATAAGCTGGGTCTAACCCCAGCTCACTTTCCCCATTAGATGCTGAAGAATCCTATGACTGGTAAAAGTTTGGGCCTTGGAGAATGACAGCACAGTGATGTAAAGGGAAGCGGTAAGCTGGGTTTATAACAAGGTAAAAAGAGAGCACTGCTGCTAAATATAATAATGACAATAACAATAATAATGATATTTTTTATCTTGGTTATCTTGTTTTCATAGTTAGCCAAAATTATTAAAAATAAAATTTGATTAACAGTCCTACTATAGTTAATGTGATGCCCGACATTAAACTAAAGTATATGAAAATGGAAACAAGTCCAGATTTATCAGAACTGAAGGATTAATGTTTCATGGACTGACACTTAAATTTTACCAACACCCACACTGTGACAGTTACAAAAATCACTCTGTAAAAGGACTTATGTCTCAGCAGCACTTATCAATGGGTTTATCTTTTTGACTACTTCAACACTTTCTTTACAGGTTTCAGATCAGACAGCTGCACCTGACTACAGTCCAATTCACAGATCACTGACAAATATCATTGGAGATCATTGCAAAGGACAAAAATACATTTCTGATATACATTCTTAGCTGGTCTGGGATCCGCTTACCACCCGTCTGGGTTAAGACTAAGCAGCATTCACTTTTTATACCTCATGGAAGAAATGTCCTTAAGATTGTCTCCAACACTCAGTCCTGCTAAACAAAGGAGTAGTTATCTGTAATTATTACTCATCTTTATGTTATCTTTGATTTTACACTAACTCAGATCTAAATGCATCCTTTTATGTTGTATTTCTTTTCTTTGTTGTTTAAGTTTTATTTAAATGACTCTAAATACCCTGTAAATCAATTTTGACAGAGACTTATCTTATGTTTTGTTACACCTTTAAACTGAAATTTTTTATGAGAAGCATGTTTTCAAAATATTAATGATGAGACAAGAAATACAGCCAAAGCTGCAGATATTGTGGTACACGGGAATCATGGGTAAAAGTAAACAGAAAAGGCCAAAAAAACAAACAAACCAAAAACCGAAAAAACCCCCACAAAACAAGGCCTTTGGAACGGCTGTTATCAATAGGCACGAGCATGAACATTATTCCTAAGGGAGACTGTAATCTTTAGTTTTTCAAACAAATCCTGTCAAATATAAGGAAATGATTCATGATATGAAAATACTCGCATTACTCACAACACTTACAGAGAATGAAACTGATGTGCTGAACAGAATTTACAGCCGTTGCTTATTTTAAACCCTTATTCCTATAATAAATGCACATTAACACATTACAGTTTTTCTAGATTGCTTTGGTGCAATTCTCACAGTGTAAGGCATTTTTCATAACACAGAGTCACCTGTGCAAAATACACAAACAATCAAAACCTTTCACACATATGTCAAAACATGAAAAGTCAGTCAATCACTTCAACTCTGTGACCAACAGAGTGGCCACAATGCAAAGAGGTGGGCCTGATGTAGAGTAAAAAGTGTTCAGACACAAAAATGAAATGTGAAGGTTTTATTTGAAACTTTACAAAACTGCTGAAATCAAGAAAAGCAAAATGATACTCGTGAAACTATATGCATGAGAAAACAGACAAAGAAAATATATACAATCTGAACCTAGCACCAACTACTGTATGGTCCAGTAAAGCTATGCTACATAAATTCAGCAGCCACTTTATTAGGTACACCTCTTCAACTACTTTGTTAATGCATATATCTAATCAGCCAATCACATGTCAGGAACTCCCAGAAACTGAGCATCAGAATGGGGAAGGTGACTGAATGTGACATGGTTGTTGATGCTGAGTATTTCAGAAGCTGCTGCTGGAATTTTCCCATACAACCATCTCTAGAGTTTATAGAGAATGGTCCAAAAATGAGAAAATATCAAGTGAGCATCAGTTTTCCAAGAGAAAATACCTTGTTGATGTCACAGGTCAGAGAAGAATGGCCAGACTGCTTCAAGTCGATAGGAAAGCAATAGTAACTCAATCAAACACTCGTTACAACCAAGGTATGTGGAAGAGCATCTCTGAATGCACAACATATCGCATCTTGATTCAGATGGGCTACAACAGTAAAAGACCACCCCGGCTGCCACTCCTGTAAGCTAACAACAGGAAACTTAGGGTACAGTTCACATGGGCTCACCAATACTAGACAGTAGAAGATTGGAAAAATGCTGTACTCTAATGGCCTCCACAGTCACTAGATCTCAATCTAATAGAACAGCTTTGGGATGTGGTAGAAGGGGAAATTTGGATGAGCAGCAGACAGATCTGCAGCAACTGTATGATCATATCATGTCAATATTGAACAAAATTGCTCAGCACCTTGTTGAATCTGTGACATGAAGAATTAAGGCAACTCTGAAGGTAAAAGGGGGTCCAAACTTGTACTGACTAGGTGTACATAATAAAGTGGTCAATGAGTGCATATCTATAGTATATGCTTGTGTGTAATTAGCAGTGTCATGACATGACACAAGGTTATGTATTTCTATTTGTTGAAGCTAAACCTCTTCTGAGAACGTGTTCATATTTGCTTTTAATTGAAGGGTAACTTCACTGCTACCACTGACAGTGTGTTACTGGCCTTGCTTTTTTATATATATTTGAAAAGTTTGAAATAATTTGATTAAAAAAACTAATGCAATGCTGGACTGTATTAAGGAAAGTGAGAGATCTAGAGTTTTGACTGACAAAATTACAAACTGTTTTGATGAGTTGTGGGATTTATCAACACAATGACAAATATCTTCAGGAGTGAAATATTTGCAGAAACTCTAGCAATGTGAATAAAAACAATGACAAAAGGGTAACATGGGTGGGAAAATGTGTTCCTGATTTGAGTCCAGATTAAGAGTGCTGAGAATGATGTTTTTGATCGAGAAAAACTGTAACACGGTCCAACAGACTCACTTTGCATTCACTTTGAATTAGGCAATGTCATGCATTGCTGAACTGAACTTTGGATCCAATGCTCCTCTTTGAGAACAGTTAAACTTTATGAAGGACATTGGTCAGCCAATATAAATAATAAATCATATTCCTGCACAGCAGATTGGAGACTGGTGCAGATTGTCATCTGACATCAAAATAAAGAGCAAGAAGATAATTCTAGTTGGTAATCACCTTGTGTTATAGGATCAACAACATGGATTTAATAAACAGTTTGATAGATAGATAGAACAAATTAATTTAGATTAGATTAGATATATAGATAAGTAAGTAAGTAAAAAGTATTCACTCAGCCATCCAAATCATTGAATTCAGGTGTTCCAATCACTTCCATGGCCACAGGTGTATAAAATCCAGCACCTAGGCATGCAGACTGCTTCTACAAACATTTGTGAAAGAATGGGTCGCTCTCAGGAGCTCAGTGATTTCCAGCATGGTACCGTTATAAGATGCCAGCTGTGCATCAAGTTCAGTCATAAAATTTCCTCACTACTAAATATTCCACAGTCAACTGTTAGTGGTATTATAACAAAGTGGAAGCGATTGGGAATGACAGCAACCCAGCCACGAAGTGGTAGGCCACGTAAAATCAGAGCAGGTTCAGCAGATGCTGAGGCACATAGGTCATCAACTTTCTGCAGAGTCAATAGTTACAGACCTCCAAACTTCATGTGGCCTTCAGATTAGCTCAAGAGCAGTGCGTAGAGAGCTTCATGGAATGGGTTTCTATGGCCGAGCAGCTGCATCCAAGCCTTACATCATCAAGTACAATGTAAAGCGTCAGATCCAGTGGTGTAAAGCATGCCGCCACTAGACTCTAGAGCAGTGGAGATGTGTTCTCTGGACTGACAAATCACGCTTCTCCGTCTGGCCATCTGATGGATGAGTCTGGGTTTGGCGGTTGCCAGGAAAACGGTACTTGTTTGACTGAACTGTGCCAAATAAAAAGTTTGGTGGAGGGGGGATTATGGTCTGGGGTTGTTTTTCAGAGTTGAGCTTAGCCCCTTAGTTCCAGTGAAAGGAACTCTTAATGCTTCAGCATACCAAGACTTTCTGCACAATTTCATGCTCCCAACTTTGTGGGAACAGTTTGACAGTCTGACCTCACAAATGTGCTTCTGGAAAAAAGCCTTCCCAGAAGAGCTGAAGCTGTTATAGCTGCAAAGGGTAGGCCGACATCATATTAGACCCTATGGATTAATTGGGATTGGGATGTCACTCAAGTTCATGTGTGTGTGAAGGTAGACGAGCGAATACTTTTTGCAATATAGTGAAGATTACAATGCCGAGCTGCAATTCCTCCACTTTTTGTTTTCATACTGCATCCTGTTGCAGAGACCATGATGGAGGAAAGTTCATACAAATAAGGTTCTGCTGGCACATCAATATTTTCTTCTTTGTTTGTTTCTTTGCTTCTGCATATTTTACCTCCATCTATCCCACCAATCAGTCATTTTCAGCTATTTTTCTGTTAATTGGTTAGCAGCAGTCACATTATGAGATGTTCAACCTATGTTGTTTTGGGCTTGTGCCCAAATTCAAACACTAACTGAAACTCTCATAATTTGATGAGAATCGAACAGGGCTAGCTCTGTTAGCTTGCCTTCTGACAAAGATACAACCACCAAACTTAAGGCCGTCATCAGACGTTAACACAGCATGTGAGTCCTGCCTAGAGGTGACTGAAACAAGTATTTAAACTGGGAGAGGCCTAGAGGCTCCTAGACTTCCAATTCTGAAAGGTAACACCTCATGTTGGTTTAACACAAAGATCCAGTTTACAAAATACAAAAATATGGGACTGATCCGAAAATCCCTACTGAGTTTTCTGGGCTGGGATTACACCAATCATAGCACATACTTTCCTTTTTCTTCTCCTTTCTCCTCTACAGTTCCTTCTTTGTTGTCTGTAGAGATGCAGTTAGATGCTGCATGCTTCACCAGAACAAAATACTTCATGCCACTATATGCATCTTTGACATGGTGACCGTCAAACCATGGACACTGCTGGTAAGAGTGAGAATTAAGTTAAGCTGCATCCAATTAAGCAATTATGCAATTAAGTCATGCATCCTAGCCTAACCCAGCCATTGAATCCTATGAAGTCACTGACTGGGTCAGATTATCCAATGAGTCTGGATATGGACGCAGGGCCAACACACAGCTAGGGGCCAACCCAACAGGAGAAAACAAAGCAAACCAAAAAAATACCAGAATTTTACTCTCTTAAATGTCTGCTTTCGAAACCACATATTTAAAAAACATGAGTCTATATATTTTTTATTATAAGAAAATTATATAATTTACAAAACAGTAGTCATATTACATGCACAACTTTCCCTCCTACACTGCCATGTGATTAGCTTCTCCAATACTCACTCACAACTATTGAGGCTACAGCAACCCTGAACTGTCACTTTTATCAAAATTGCCAGCTGACTAGATCAATGATGATTACTTTTCATTTCCCAGTGAGGTACAGAGCTCTCCATAATGCAATAACTCTCTACAGGGAAACACATCTGTCTAGTACAGAATCTTCTACCCTCCCATGTTAATTTTTTTTTCCAAACCTGCACCATCACAACACTTAACACACACTGAGTCACTTTATTGCACAGCACTGTCCACTTTACCCTGTTATAATGAGCCACTGCATTTACTAAGCCATTTGAAATTCTGTTTCTGCTTTGTTGTTTTTGAAATATATAATATAAAACATAATTAAAGGCTATTAATTCATATTTTTATTTAAATTGGTACTTATTTTGCTTTATTGTATTTATTTTGATTTCAGATTAGTTTTTATCTTATGAAGATATTTGATTTGTCATATTTTATTTCATTGAACTACATACCATCCCTCTTATTTAAACTATTTGTTATATGATTGCTATGTTTAACTTAATTTTTAACTGCTGTGGCAAAAGTATTTCCCAACTCTGGGAAAATAAAGCATAGTGTGTATGAACTGATTTGTCTAATTACTAAAAAAGGAAAAACAGGACATGGAATGTCATCTCTCTGGTGGGGCAAGAGCAGAAATGAGCTTCCTCTAGGATGTCTGGTATCAGCCTTAGAGGTACGGTGAGGAGCTTAGAGTAGAGCTGCTACTCCTAATCATCACGGAAGCCATTTAAGGTGGGTTAACGTCATTTAAGGTGGTTCAGCATCTGACCAGGATGCCTCCTGGACACCTCGTAGGTGAGGTGTTTAAGACATGTCCAACTGGGAGGAGGCCCTGGGGCAGACCCAGGACAGGCTGGAGAGATCACATCTCTCAGCTGGTTTGGGAATGCCTCATTGCCCCCTGTAAGGGTTGGGGAGAGGGTAGTCTGGGCGTCTCTGCTTAGACTGCTGCTGAATGGATGGATGGATGGATAACTAAACAACCTGATTATCAAATCCAGTTGGCCAGGGCACATCAAACATTTGTGTCCTGGTGTTTGTAAGTTGATGATTGTTGGTCAAGCTGACTCTTCACGGAAACAGTCAGGACATCAGAAAATGTCCTGGTTCTCCTGACAGACAGGCTGTCACTGGTCCTGCCAAGCTGAACAGTGCTGAGTGAATGAAGGAGGTGTGGAAAACATCAGCTAAAGTTATTTTATTTAATCAAGTCTGTGGTTAGTTGAGCAAAAGCCTGAGTATTTTAGGCAAACATTAATTACGCGCCAATCAAATTCAAACTCCCTGAGGTGTGTGATCTCTTCAGTTTCTGGAAATCCAGTCTTTTCTCCACATCAATCGAAGTCTTAAAAGAGCAAAATATAAATATGATGCCATATATAGCCTTCCATAGGTTAATGCCAGGTTATATTATTACTATAGTATTTTTGGGATGAAATATGAACATAAGGAACAGAATCACAAGTGTCAAAGTCTGCTCAATTAGCTGTGCTAGCGAATATAGAAACTGCTTTAACACTAAAGGCAGCATCTACAGATTCACCCCAATTATTCTCTGAATTGTCTCAGCCAGCCTCTTCTTATATAAGTCTCATTTTCAGCTTGCTTGTATTCCACGGGAGAGAGCACTGGCCTGGAAGCAACTTCTCCGTCTATCTGAGTCAGCAAAGACTTCAGCTCTGTGTGTAAAAGGAACTTTACCTGGGTTTGATCTTCCCCACATGCCGAAGTCGTTAAGTGGAAATACTAGTTAACATTCATGTGCTCGGTTTGAGCACTCCGGTTTCTTCAGGGCTGAGAGGCAGCCTCACAGGATGTTGTAAATGGAAAGGAGCAGAGGATGAGGAGACGAATGGAATGGAGAAAGTCAGTGAGAAAGAACAAAAAGAACTGAAAGAAAATGCATAGAAGGAGAGGGAGGCTAACAGAGGAAAGAGAGGAGCAAATGAAAGATAAGAAATGACAGGAAATTTGACACTACATGTATGAATAAGAGAGAGGGGGAGCATGGGGAGAGGCAAATAAAGCTCTAAAGCAAGTGTACAACTGAAAGTGAGCCAATTTCGAAAGGAACATACAAAGCAGAAATGATCAGTGACAAGAAGCGATGATTTTTTTGTAGGAGAAGTAAAGGGAAGAAAGCAGGGGGAAGAGGGAAAGGAGAGTGATGATAATGTGGGAGAGTGATGATAATGTGGGAGAGGAAACAAAGGAAAAGGATAGCATAATCAAAAAGGACAAATGAAGAGAGATGTGGGAAGGTAAGTGCTGAAAAAATTGTGAAGATGTGAAGAGAGATCAGCAGTGAGGGGAGAACAGAAGATGTAGATATTAGATGAGGCAATGACAGATAAATAAAATAAAGTGGACAAGAGAGATATAAAGAAGGAGACAAGGACACGAGAAGAGGGTGCTGCAAAGTGAAAAGGATACTAGTCAGACAAATCCTTTATTTTGGATGAAGGGAGCAAAAGATGAGAAACTGAGGAAACATGGCAGATGAGCAGGAGGAGAGGTGGAGGGGAATAAAAAGAGAGGATAAGAGGAGATGAAGAATAGCTGAGGAGAGCTGATGAGGAGTGACAGAGAAACAGTATTGAGGCCAAGAAGAAAAACATATGAGGATTTAAAGAGAGTACTGAATTGGAGAAGAGTGTAGGTGACAACAAGAAGTGAGGGGTGAGCAGATGGCTGTGTGGTCAGGTCCAGCAGAAAGTCCTAATCAGCAGATTCACCAGGGATTATCCTGAGTCCAAAAACCCTCCCATGACCAAAGGGCTTCACTTAGGCTCTGTTAAAGTCTTAACCTCTGACAGATAAAAGGAGACAGAGACAGAGAGAGAGAGTACTTAAAACTAAATGACAAAAAGGGCTATTACTGGCTTCCTCTTCATTGTTTGATATTTCAAAAACTGTTAAAAAAATAATCATGTACAGATTGATTTATTGATGAGGACAGAATTTTCTAAAAATACTTCCCAAGTGCTGTTAAACAGAGCAATACATTTTTAACACAGCTTTTCCAAACATCCTAGTTTTATTTTGGATGCTTGCATTCTTTTACTTTGCACACAGAAATAAAATTATTTTGAAAAAAACCAAAAAACTACCAGGGTCAAAATTATTAGCCCTCCATGATGCTAATAGTAAATTGTAAATCCTTTTTGCTGGATAACAGTCTGCAGTCATTTGTTGTAGTTTTCAACAAGTCTCACACTCTCAGCCCATGCTTCTTTGGCAAATCTCTCAAGCTCCTCCAGATTTGATGTTCTTCTGGCATGGACCTTGATCTTTAGTTCACCCCACAGATTTTCAGTGGGATTCAAGTCTTCAACAAGTCTTCAACTTTGTGCAGGCCAGTCAATAATGCTCACTCAGGTCTTCTGGAGGTACTTCTTCACCGGGAGCGACGTATGTTTTGGGTAGTTGTCATGTTGACATGACATGGTGACAAATGCTGGTTGAAGAATGGGATGCCATTCCACAGCAGTGTGTGACCAAGCTGGTAACCAGAATGAGGAGGAGGTGCCAGGGTGTTGTGGCTGTGTATGGTTCTTCCACATGCTGCTGAGGCCCCTGTTTGTTAAATGAATAAATTGTTAAATTGTCAATATGTCTTTTTTCTTCAGACTTCAATCATCCAATCCAAT
>VUQS01075492.1:0-10727 GCA_015108495.1 Heterochromis multidens
CTCTCTCTTAAAACCCCTTTAACAGGAAGCAAGAGACAGCCACCACACACACACACACACACACACACACACACACACACACACACACACACACACACACACACCCTCCTGGTCAGTATCCCATCTCAGGCCAGCAGCACTGTGTTCCCCAGAATATTTCCCACCAAATGTCCAAATGCACACAACCCATGCTCTTTTGCCAGCACAGCAGTCAGATCAGTCCATTTCTATAGCCCATAAATTCTAATCCAGCATAGAGTATAATGTTTTTATTTGGACCCTGTCTCCAGATAGAAGAGAGTTCCTTTACCTAACCCTTTCCCCCTTGCAGGTTTTGTTATAAACAAACCAACATTTGCCAACATTTTTGTTTGCGATTGAGGCACATTTACTGAAGAGACTGCCTACTTTGACTCAAGTGGATGGAGCATTCTTGTGCATCTAATTTTGTAGAGTTGCAGTTAATGTTTAGAACAGGCTCAGTAACATCAGTGCTGTCGTCAGTGTTTCATTTCTCTATTTTTCAGTTTTTATATGGCAGAAACTCTTTTCTTTGATTGGGTCAGTGTGACTTTTTATTTCTCCCATATTTGTTCCACTCTGGTTGTACAGTTGTGGAGATGTTACTGATTTTATTTTCAGGTGGACATTTGAGAAAATAGCTTCAGGCTCAAGGAAGAGTAAGATTTGCCCTAGACTCAAGTGAAACATCCAGAGTGGGGGACAAAGTTTATTCATTTAGCGTTTTGTTCACCAAAGCTTGAGATGAACAATTATCCAAATAAAATCATTACCTTCATGATTCTATAAAATATAACTTTCCCATTTCCAGGCATCTTACACTTATCACAGAAAGATGAAAATTACAGTTTTTTCCAGGCTTTCGTGCTCTCATGCTGTGTTACAATATTTGCATTATCTTATCTCTTGCTGCAGGAGGTAATTTTAGACCAGAAACTTGTGGCTACGTGAGGCAGTTACAAAAAATCTTTAGAGTCAGGTGTTTGCATTCAGGCAGGACATTAAAATATATAATTTAATTTTGCAGTTTATAAACACAGGAGGTGCTCTTTATTTTGAGTATCTAGCCTGACATGAGCTGGGTGCTAAATTTGTATTCATACTGTGCTGTATGTACTGCATATTGTGCCAATCGCCACAGTATGGTTTTTAGTAGTTAGCATGCCTGAAATAGGTTGATAAATTATAATGAATTACTTTAATAGGAAACAAACTGTGACTTTGAAATTATCACAGTTCAGAAGGCTTTTCACTATCATACACAATTTATTTAATTTTCCCAGCTCCTTAATTGTAATTGGATTGTGAGAGAATAGTCCATTAACAGCATGCTCAGTCTTCTGTATTTAACATGCAAGTGTGCAACTGTATGCTTTATTTTCTCCGTTCTTTCTCAGTCCCAGTCCTGCTTGGAATTATTATGTTTCATGGATTTGAGAAGTGCTGTATGCATTTTATTTGCTTTTGTCTGTTTCTCTTTTGCTTGTTTGTGATGTGTGCAGGCTTCTATTTCTTACATTAAGTTTACTGCTACATGTCAAACCAAGTTCCCTATGATATAAAATGATAGTTTTAAAATGAAAAAGGTTGTTACTGTATTTTGGCTGTAACTGAAAAAAAAATCATTTAGTGTAATTTAATTTGGAAATAAATACTTATCAAATGTTTTAGGGGGTTTGTCTGTCCATAGAGGTGTACATTTTTAACACTTGGGGGATTAACTATAATTCTCTTTCTTATATTCAAGTTTTGACCCACCACATTATGAAGAGGATTTACAAGTTGCATTAAGCTGAGATGCTTTGCTGGCTCTGCATTTGTAAATGCTTTGTGCTTCTCTTAAGCTGTTTTAGAAGTCACGTTGCACATTGTCCCCAGATTCTTTTAGGAGTCTGAACTGTAATGTAATCCTTAATTTTCCAAGCAATGGGAGACTCACAGGATGAATTAACACACCAGTGAGAAGATCGCTTTTTGTATTATTAACAATGTGATGTCCAAATCATTATAAATGGTTCACTCAACTGATAACAAGAGTAGAGGCAATGAATAGGAGAGAATAAGATGATTGGTAGTGTTTTGTAAGTTACTGGTGTTGCCGTAGGTAAGGTACTTGTTGGTTGACTAAAAAATTTTTGTTCATACTAACATGATAGCTGTGCAGAATGTGTCCTCTTCCCTCCTGTTTGGTATTGGAGCTCAGCCCTCCTGTTGTTTCTGCTGTTGTTTAAATAGGCCATAATGTCAGTTGTGCAATAGGTCCTCTTCCCTCCTGTTAGGAGTTGAGGAGCTGAGCCCTCCTGTTGTTACTGTTATTGCTCCTGTGGTGTGTTCATTAGCTTGATGCTCCTGGTGATTATGCCAGCTCTGAGTCTTTTTTCCTTCCTCCCTGCTCTCCTCCACCACAGGCGCTGTCTTCCCTTTGGCACCCTGCCACTATTACTGTGACCTGGGGGATAGTGTTGAAAACTGAGGTGATGATAGTGTTAGTTAAAAAAAAAACAACAAAAAAACCTGTAAAGTTTGAGGATTTTGGAAGATGACAGAAACAATTAAGTAATATAAAAAAGGGGTCAACAGATTACTGCATTTTGTATTCAGCACATCTGTCTGTGGTCCCAAAGGAATAACAGCTCAAAATGGGGATGGGGTTTTTAGATTTAAAAATTTTATAACACATTCTTGGGTGGGTGCATAATTTTTCATGATCAAATACCTGCAATTCAAATTGCACCTAGTTTGCAGCCACTGCAGTGTCATTGTAAGTCAAAATGTTATTTATTATGCACAAGTGTGTGTGTGTGTGTGTGGTTGACTATTCTTGCTTAATCCGATGAAGTAAACATATTGTTTGAATTAGGATGATGAAGATGAAATACAGCAAGTAACAATTTTGAACTAAAGACATTTAATGCTAAATTTTAATGTAAATATAAATGCTTGTCATGGTCACTGGGTCTTGGACCCAGTGTTTTAAGTTTTTTTTGTTGTTTTTTTTGTGAATTTATGATTCCTTTTTGTTTTATATAGGTTATTTATGGTTTGTTTTCTAGTCTTGTTATTTGAGTCTTCTGTTTAAGTTACTGTGACTTTCTGGTTGTATTTCGTTAGTTCCCTTTTGTGTCCCATTCTGTTCTAGTCTCGTCTCTGTGTTGTTCTTCATCATTCAGTGTTCCCCTTCATCAAACTAATCCCTTTCCCCTGATTAGTTGTCTTACCTCCTGTTTTATTTTGGTAATCCATTGTCTCTTGTCCTTTGTATTTAGTTTCACTTCCCCTGCCTCATCATCCTTGATTAGTTTCAGCTGTGTTAGTTCCCCACCTGTTTCCTTTTCCCTCTTTACCTCTTGTATATATTGTCTCAGTCTTCCTTTGCTCCTTGTTGAGTTGTCCACTTAGCTGTATGTCTCCTAGCCCTGTATTCGCTGTGCTTTCTATCTCCTTGCCTAGGGAGTTCTGGATTCCTTGGTTTGCTCTTTGTTTATTTCTTGGATTTAGGTCTTTGCAAGTTTATGGACTTCAGCATTAAAAGCTCGCTCTATATTCAGCTTCTGTCTTTCGCATCCTGCATTTGGGTCCACAAGCTATTCACAATCCACACAGCTGTTTATGACAAAAGTGGTTTAAAGTGAAGTCATCATTAGTTATATTACAGTAGAACATATCACAATGTTTGTAATGGTTTAGACCAATAAAGACTACATCATTTTAGAAAAATATAGTACTCCAAAAAGATAATTTCAAATCAGAGATTTGCTCTCTCTGCTCTCCAACTCCCCCTCACCATGTGCTGAGACATTGTTGGGCAAGACCCCAAACTGCATCCAGAACCAAAGCTAAATTTACATTTGCAAGGAACCTCCCACACTTGCAACTCTGTTGCCTACAAACTGTTTCTGTTGCTTATCACTTTTTTGTTTTTCTAATTCTATTCTGCTGTTAATTTGTTTATATTTTACTACTTGAATGTGCAGCTTTGCTGGTGTAAAGCAGGAAGATAAAGACCCTGGAAAATATGTTCCTCCTGAGGATAAAGGAAAAAATAGAAAAAGGCAGCTGCTTTGCCATATTATATCAACCCTTTTATTTAGGGTTAAAACTTGAATTGATTGCTTCTTAAAATATCAATAAAATGTCATCTTTATAATGTGTGTTTAAACAACTATGGCAAATAGGTTAAAATTTAGCCAGGATGGTTGGTGCCCTGTTAGAATGGATGGCTAAAAACTACAAAAACAATCTGAGGTTGGAATAAATGATGCCAGCTATGTTTTAAAAGAACTGCATTACACAAACCAACAAAACAAACAAATAAAGCATTACAACTATGTCAAACACATAGCTCTGTCAGCTCTAGTTGGTCCCCTGTGGTTCTATAAAGTAAAAAATGTTCAAGATCATTTCTGAGGCCCCATTTTTCATAAGCTGTTCAGTCATTCCTCACATACAGTGCAGAACTCCATCATCAGTGATAGCAACATAGACAGATGCTGTTTGTTCAGGCAGCAGTCAAGGAAGGGTGAAGGGAAAAATCAATTTCAAAATCTCATCCCATGATAACAAATGCAAACAGTGTGTACACACAAAACACTCTTGTGCAAATCCTAGAGATCCCTGATCCCTCTGGGTCATGCAGCCACATGAATCAATGGGTTCAGTCAGAATGCAGTTACTCCTTGGATATTATTTTTTCCTTGTGTTTCTTAAGAATCTATAGATGCAAGCAGGGCCACATCTTGTCTGTTATGACACATCTTACAGCACAAAGGCTGCTACAGCAGGTAAGGAGGAACTACAGAGAATTGTAGACTTTTAGAGAATAAAAACACCAGCATATTGACTTATTTACACAAGTTAAAATAAAACAAGTAAGCTTAAACAAGCAATGCATGCTTTACTTGTTGCTTTGCTCTGAGTTCAGATTTAACTCTGCATGCTCCAAGACACACAGCAGCAACTGATCATATTGAGAACCGGCCTAGGACAGTTGTAGCTATGGGCAAGTTATTAGTACCAGAAACAAAACAAAATTACACAAGCTGAAAGCTACTGAATGGGTTCATATTGTTAGGTCCATAAGTGACAGAATTCTTGTAATTTTGCCCCTGTACACTACCACATCAGACAGTCAAGACATGATTGAAGTACACATTTTTAGATTTAATTCAAGGTGTTTAACAAAAGTATTTCAATAACTGTTCAGGAGCATTTGGTTTCTTTTTTATGAATAGTCCCCATTTTCAGAAAGTCGTTGGACAATTGACTGACAAACAGTTTCATGGCCAGGTGAGGCCCATTCCCTTGTTATTTCATGACAAGCGAAGCAGATAAAGTATCTGGAGTTGATTTGGCAGCTTTCCACTGGAATTGTCAATATGAGGCTCAAAGAGATGTTGACGCAAGTGAAGGAGGCCATCATTAGCTTGAAAAACCAAAATAAACCTATCAGAGAGATAGCAAAACTTTAATAGTGGCAAAATGTGTAACAGCCTGGCAGAGCATCTCAAAGGAGGAAACAGCATTTGGTGTGTTTTTATGAGCACCTGCTTGAAGTCTACAACCGACGCATACGCACAGTCACTGACTGCAAAGGATTTAAAAAAAAAAAATAAAAAGAATAATTTTTATATTTAAAATTATCTTATTTTGTTCAATTACTTTTGAGCCTCTGAAAATGTGGGACTATGTATTAAAATGGTTGTAATTTCTAAACAGTTAATGCAGTACTTTTGTTGCACCACTCGAATTAAAGCTGAAAGTCTGCATTTCAATCACATCTTGATTATTATTAAAATTGTGTCATTGTCCAAATACTTATGGACCCTACTGTATATGAAATTTCAGGACTGGTTTTATGGAAATGCAAAGTCATGCATTGCACTCAGTTTGATTGCTTGTGTTATTTTATACTTTGGCCATTTTTAAATCACATTATTATCATATTATATTATTATTGTTATATTAAGTCATTTATTACATCAGAAGAATACTTTTAAAGTTTGGCAGCTCAGAGCTCATCAATCCCTGCAAATAAGATGCACACATAAATTAGGGAGTGTTAAGTAAATATCCCCCCAGGACCTACTGCTGGATGCTGGGGTGGTTGAAGTGTTGAAACAGCAGACAGTGAGACAGGGTAACAGCGGCATTGATGGGAAATTCTGAGCTTACAGTAAAGGACAGTATGTTTGGTATAGGACATTAGGAGAATGAGGCATGTTACATTCTAGTTTCCAAGTATAGCTACAGTATCTTTGCTGCTACCATGGATGGGCATAAAGTTATGTGCATTAGCAGGGGTGTCTGATCACGATAAAGGTGCTCTAGCCATATAGAAACAACATATATAAACTGGACAATAACATCTTCCTTCAAATGCAAGTCATTTTGTTCTGGCCTGTAAAATAACCTCGGTGACAGAAAATAAATTTATAACTAGCAACACGTAAAATAAATATAAAGATGTCAAAGAAAAGAAAGGAAACACTAAAACTTCCCCAACTATTCAGGAGAAAATTGCTAGTAACTAAAGCAAAAATCACTTACCAAAACATTCAAAAGAACAAAATTACATCCTTGCCTAGAATTACTACTCCAATTCGAACAAAGTTGGGACCCTGTGTAAAATGTAAATAAAAACAGAATGCAATGATTTACAAATCTCATAAACACATATTTTATTCAGAAAGCATATAAAAAAAGTTTAAACTGAGAATGTCCCATTTTAACCCTTGAATGCCAAGCATATCATATTTGATACATGAGTTTTTATGAGTTTGATGATGATGATGATGATGATGATGATGATGATGATGATGATGGCCTTTTATTTCTGACATATACAACAAACCAGTATATACACATACATATATACACACATACCTGCATATACATGTACACATACATATGTACACACAAATGTGCGCAGACAAAATAAACAAAATCTGAATTACATGAAATGACAATCATCCAAAATGGAGTAGGAGGAGGTATGGACCCTACCCCCATGCTCAACACTTAATTGAATCACCATATTCACTGTTACCCCCACTTCCCCTCAGCGCTCACCCCACACAAAAAAGAAAGAAAATAGAAAAGAAAATATATAAATATAGATACAGTGATAGATATAATTCAGATACAAATTAGCATAAGTATATACATGTATACTGTCATCAATTTCATCAGTTTCATATTCTTCCACGGAGATTTCTCCAGATTCTGAGAATCTTTTGATGATATTATGTACTGTAGATGATGATATTTTAAGTCTTTGCAATTTTAAATTGAGGAACATTTTATTCCGAAATTGTTCCACAATTTGTAGACACAGTTCTTTTGCAGATTGGCAAACCTGTGCTCATCTTTACTCTTGAGAAATACTGCCACTCTAAGATGTTCTTTTTATACCCAGTCATGTTACTGACCAGTTGCCAATTAATCTAATTGCTTCTTTCTAGTACCACATACTTTTTCAGACTTTTGTAAAATTTGTTTTTGAGGTTTGCAAATCATTGCATTCCATTTTTATTTACATTTTACACAGTATCCCAACTTTTTCAGATTTGGAGTTTTAACTGAAAAGACTGTGATGCCACTCTTTTCGATATTAACATAAAGGCATCAGAGGAAAACCGCTGCCCCAACTCTATCCAGAGGAAGCAAATCTGTTTAATAACATCTCTAAGCCTGACAAATTAAGAATTTGTATCTCATGCCTCATATTTAGGTTAACATAAATAGAGTTGTGTCATTATTCTTATCCACCTTACTGCAAGCATTAGCCACAAAAAAAAAAAAAAAGAAATGCGTGGCTTTTCGAGTGGTTAAAATTTTTGAGTTTGGCTGGACCATATAACTAAAATCAAAATTATAATTGTACAAACTGTTATATATAAAGTGTTGATTAGTAAGATTTAGAGTGGCTTTTAGGTATGTTTTGTTACCTTTGTACATTTCCTTTGAGCCTATAGATGAGACACAGGCAATCTAATCTAGGCTGGAAAGAAAGAATATTTCCCAAATTTTCTCAGATACTTTTGGCTCAGTTCTAATGGTGGAAGAATATGAAAAATCCTTCGCAACACTCTGTTACTTTTGGACAACTAAAGGAGAATTTATCATTTAGAAATATTTTAGCACATTTATGTAATTGAAATAGTATAATTATCTACAATGTGCACAATTTTTGGTTGAATACATGTTTATAATCAAACTAGATGATATTTCATCACAGTTTAACAGTTTTACTCTCCAAAATATGGAAAAATTATGCATCGCATGCAGAATAGTCATTTTAACTGCTGAAATTCAAGTCATGAATAACACTTGGACTTATTCATGAGACTACTATAAAATGCATTTACTGCTGAAACAAAATGACAAGAAATTGTGAGCATGGAGGAGCATGCTACAATAAACATTTTACATGGCCAACCACAGGAGGCCAAAGAGGAATGTGTGAATGTGTAAGAATGTGTGGCAGTGTAGTGGAAAAAAACAGAACATAGGAAGATGCAGAAGTAAGCAGAAAATGGTTGTACACAGCGGTTCTTCCCCTGGTACATTAGATAGAAACTGTGGTCAAACAGAGCGACAGGATGTGTCACAATTCCCAGCACTATTTTATGTCTGTTTCCACAGTACACATGTTTTTACTACTGATATTCTACATCATTTTTTTGGTACAGCCCTGACTGAATTTTTCTGCTTTTTTTTTTCTGTTTCCTGTCACCATTGCAGGAAAATAAAATAGTTTCTCCACACATTATGCAAATGTAAATGTTCTTTTGCTTTATAATGTAAAACCATGTGCTTGTGAAAGCAGCATCTGAAGAGTAAGTCAGTTATCTTTAGAAAAATCATTGCCTACAGTAGGTATTCACTGTCAGTGAAAACATGAAGGATAGGGCAATTAAGAAAATAGAAGGTGGGGAATGGAACTTCTTGAGTCCACCATCATTTTCACTGAATATCTAACATTTTGATCACCTTGGTTTACACAGTGCATTATGTAATAGTGATTTTGGTGACATTATTCATTGACCTGAAACTTCATTTTAAAGGGGTTGGGCAAGTTACAGACTTTCCTGCTGCATCTGTCTAAGCTATTTTGAGAAATGCATCTTCCATTCTTCAACTTCAAAAAATGCTTTGAGAAATGTACCAAAGGAATGTATAAAAACTAAAATATTGCCTAAAGCACCAACACAGTCTATAATCCTCAAATTTTAATTATATGTATAAAAAGAAAAAAAAAACTCACTTAATGTCTGTCTTCTCTGTTCCCACATCTGAGTACCTTATTGACCCTTGCTCTCAAAGGAGGAAGACTGAGAGAGAAAGATGACGGCATGGCCTGAGAACATGCTGCTATTCATTTTCTATCTTAAGCAATTACTTCTGACATTGCACATCAGCTGTGATAAACTGTGACAGCTTGCGACATTCTGGACTGACAGCGCAAAGAACATGACAACGAAATGAACCTTGAGATAAAGAGAGAGAGGGAGAGATGGTGAGAGTAAGACGCCAAAGTGTCAGAAGCAAATAGCAAAACATCAGCAGGGCATTACTGGGTGAACCATAAGGAGGTGAAGTGGACATAAAAGGGTGAAGAGGATGCTGTTGTTGGGGGAGGGCACTGTAGTTGTATGGATATTAAAGCTATTTTTATGCACTGAAAACACAGCAAGACAACACCTATTGCTTAATACTTTCATTTTAGGGCACAAGCTTGAGAGACAAACATGAGGAGCAACCTGTGTTGATAAGGTTTGTAGTCAAACTTAATTTTAGGCCTGTGTGTCTATCATAATCCAGCATAGAAACAGAAACAGTAGCCCTTGGCGAGTGTTATTAATAAGGTAGGAGTTCTTAGGACTCTGGTGAATACTAATGAAGACCAAAAGTATTTCTCATTAGTCGGCCTAATACTGTGCTAGTGGACACGTTCAGTCGAAGCTTTGTGTCTGCGAGGTGAAAAGCAAATTTGACATTTTGAAAGCGGCTGATGGGAAGGAACAAGTGTTCCCTAAAGCAGATCCATTTTCTCCACAGTAACTAAGGTCAGTCAAATTTAGAGCCTCACATTCATCCAAAGCATAGCTTGGCCATTATTTTACATTATGTCTCATTTGTGTGTCTGCTTGTTCATCTGCATGCAAATTCAGAAAATTAAAACCATCTATCAAATGTTCATGAAAGCTTTACAATATAAAAATGTTTTAAGAAGAGATTTAAAAGACAGTAAGTACGCTGACCTTCTGATCTCTGGTTTGTGTATCCATGCTGTTTTAATTTTTTTTTTTCTTTCCAGGTGCTGTTTGTTTTTTGTATGTGTTTTTTCTTACAGGTGCAGCAGTTGGAGACCCATTGCGTTTTTCCACTTGTGCTCTGTCCTGTTATTCTTATCTTTTCACCTATTCTCGCCCCCTTTTTCCTTACCCTTTTTCTTCCTGCCTGTCAACTCAGGCATTGCCATATTACACATGCACTTGAAAATAATAATAGAAATGAGTAAATAAATAAATAAAAACAGAAAAATACAAACAAGAGGAGCCTATAGAGTCTATTGAGCTCATCTTGGAAAAGCAAATATGTTTGGCATAACAGTGCAATCAGATCCAGATTCTGATTGCAAGAGCTACCAGACATGACTGGCTAAAAAAAAAAAAAAAAAAAAAAAAAAAAAAATATTATGGGGA
>VUQS01075493.1:0-11597 GCA_015108495.1 Heterochromis multidens
TCCAGACCTCAATCCAATTGAGAATCTGTGGTCAAACTTGAAGATTGTTGTTCACAAGCGACAACCATCCAACATGACGGAGCTGGAGCAGTTTTGCCTTGAGGAATGGGCAAGAATCCCAGGGGCAAGATGTGGCAAGCTCATAGAGACTTATCCAAAGCGACTTGCAGCTGTAATTGCAGCAAAAGGTGGCTCTACAAAGTACTGATGTTGGGCAGGTGGATACTTATGCACATGCCAATCTTTAGATTTTAATTTATTAAAAATTCATTTTTCTATATATTTTTCTCATTTCACTTTACCAACGCAGCCTAGTTTGTGCAGATCCATCACATGAAATGTCACTGCGAAACATGTTGATTCCAGGTTGTGAGGCAAAAAAACCTGACGAATGCCAAGGGGGGTGAATATTTTCGCAAGGCACTGTATATCCAAATTTTCCAAAAATCTTAGAGAAAGGTAAAATAACAGCATCCTGTTATCGGCAGTGTAAAAGCTGACTGAGCGCAGGATGTTGGTGGGCTGGAAGTCAGTAATGATGTGTCACATGCTGCCACTGACACTGAGTTCTGTCCATACCCTCAATATATTATTAAATCTCACCAACATTGCAGATAGCTCTATCTATCAATAAGATAGATTAGAAGACTGACAGTCAGAAAGACAGGATTCACCACGTACCCCCGTGCAGGGTCACATGTCCCTTCCATTTATTTTGAATCCATCTCACATGATCCCACAGTGGTAGCGATGCAGGACACCGAACCTTAGGGGCCCAGCAGTATTAACAGTAGGTGTTAATTTAACTGTGGCTCAGTTTAAGTTTGTTTTTCACACCGTCACAGCCCAGCTCATGGGTAGTACAAAATAGGAGGAGGCCACACATGATATTTAATCAAAATGTTTATTTAACAAAGCAAAACTAAAATAACCATAACTATGTAGATCAGCAAAGTCAGTAGTGTATGTAGTGTCTGGATGAGTGATGTGTAATGTTCTAAAAGAAGCTAACCCAAAACTACAATCAACCAAAATACCAAACCAAACCCCAGAGAGAGAGTGAGTGACTAATGCCAGCAGCCTATATATCAGTGGCTAATCAGCCAGCTCAGATGTAACCCATTCCACTAATGAACTCTTTCCAATTTCCCCACGAGGAAGTGGTCCAAAACCCTCACAGGGTGTCACAACACCCGATGAGGAAAACAACCAGCCACCTAATCACCTACTGATTTTTCCACTAACAGGTTAATTAACAGATGTCTTCCAGCATGGAAACTTTCTAGAAGCCTGTCTTTTTCTTAGTATTTAATATATGTGATTGCTTTGAGCGCCAATGATGGACTAAACCAGGTCAGCAGTGATTGTGATCATAGGGGCAATACAGTGACAGACTTGCACTTGAAATGTGGTGGCAAATAACCACATTTCATTCATTTAGAGCTCATAAATGGGACCTCCAGAGCCCATGTGAGGTTTTCAGCTGTCATACCTGTGTGACCTTCTCTGTGACATTTGGGGAGCGCTCCTCCACCTTGAATGAGCTGCAGAACTCCATTCGAGGAGTTGGAGACGAACGACATTCAGGGCTCCTGATGGCTGATCCCCCACTCTTCATAACGTCTGATTCAGACATTAAGCTTTGCTGGCCTACATATGATCAGATAAACACTTCTTTATATTTAGGATAAAGAGTTCATAAGCAAGCTGGTTTTGAAGTATTTTTTCATTCATTTTCTGGAAGGAAGATTGACATCAAGACAGTGAGTATATTCAGAATCCCATTACTGTAATCCTGATGTGGTTTCCTTTTCTATATTGGGTTTATACTATATAAAGGCACCTTAATATTTAAATCTCCATGAAAAAACAAACTTCTTAATGTACTCTACTTCCCTGGTACAAATTCCTCTGTGTTCTAATTTCCCAGAATGCCCATCTAGCTGCGCCCCTCCCAAAATACTATGCCCTCACATAGTGCATAGAGTCAATACTTTACTCACTGCATAGCAAAGGCAGGATTTACATTGCTGAACAATCTTTCAATAGTCGATCAAATCTTCAGACAAACATCACTAAAAGTGAACATGACCTACCTGATTTAAAACCCCAAAGTAAGATCCTCCAATTTTACCACCAATACGCATCCAAAATATCCATCCTTTTGAACACTTTTTGGACAAGTGTCTTCAAAAACATTCAGTCTCCTCTTTCATATTTGGGTAAAACAAATGTACTCGTCGTTTCCGCTCTGTGGCTGCAGACATCAGTATTGAAGCCTCCACTCTGGCACACAGCAGAGGACTGGCCTGCAGCTTGCATGCGACTGTGCAACTTTCCCCGACACTGGAAACCGATCAATGCCACGCTATAGCTGAGAAGAACCGACCGGAAAATCGATGACGAGCATTGATAACAGAACAAATGGGCTCAGAGCCATTACACCAGACCTCCCTGTTGACATTAAATTATGATTTCAATGTTCTAATTTGGTTTTAATTAAAGTTAGATTAAATTTTGGAGTATAGTTCAGGCTGTGACAGCATGATGTAGGCTTGGGAAAGTTGAAAACAAAGTTGGGAATAGTACCCGCTCCATATGTTCCATGCAAACTGTTGGAAGTGAGAGTTTATTGATTGGAATGTTGACACTACAGTTAATACGAGGAGGTAATGACCCATTATGACATTGGCTCAAAGTGTCCTTCAGCTGTAACCTTTAACATTTGTATTCTTTTTTGTTTTGTCCTCAAAATATTTTATATCCCATTTAAACATTTGTAATGAAGAAGGAAAATATTTAACAGTATATAAGGGGTGTGTCACACCTATGCTTTACATGCCTTAACTAAAAATTGTTGAATGTATTCAGGGTTCAACATAATCGATGACCCGATGGCCCAGGGCCAAGAAAAAAGTACGTCGGGCAAGTTCACTGGCCAAATGAGGGCCTGTTTTGGCCAGTGATGGTGTTTCTGCCCTTTGAGTTCCCTTATGAAGCAAACAGACTGAAAAGAACCCCAACTAATGAGCAATGTTCTCTTAGAGTCAGCATTTTCACAATGTGAACATGAAAGTGCACCTTCTTCACCAAGGGTTTGTATATCAGGACATAATAAAAAAAAAAAAAATCATCTGGTCCTTTACCAGGTTCTAAAGTTATTTAGTACAAGCTCAGACGAACAAGAATACCGTGCCATTATTTAACAAGAACTACGCCAAACTTCAGAAACAGTGTGTTAAATATTAAGCACACCCCATGATACACTAGCTTGATGAACCAGCTTTAACAGCAATAACTTGAAGTAATCATTTTCTGTATGACTATCAGTTTCTCACATCATTGTAGAGGAATTCTGGCCCACTCTTCTTTACAACGTTGCCTCAGTTCATTGAGGTTTTCGGGCATTTGTTTATGCACAGCTCTCTTAAAGTCTCACCATTTCAATCGGGATGAGGTCTGGACTTTGACTGGGCCATTGCCTGGGTAGGCTAGGCCGGACGGGAGAGTAAAATCAGCCACAACCATCTGCGCCCCCGGCCTATGGATCACCTTGAACTTAAAGGGCTGGAGAGCCAGATACCAACGGGTGATTCGGGCGTAGGCATCCTTCATGCAATGGAGCCACTGCAGCGGGGCATGATCCGAACAGAGGGTGAAAGGGTGGCCCAGGAGGTAATAGCGAAGGGAGTCGACTGCCCACCGGATCGCTCGGCACTCCTTTTCCACTGTGCTGTAACTCAATTCTCACTCCGACAGTTTCCAGCTGATGTACACCACAGGGCGGTCGACCCCCCTTACCTGCTGGGACAAAACGGCCCCCAGCTCTCTGTTCGAGGGATCAGTCTGCAAAATAAAAGGGAGGGAAAAGTTAGGAGTGTGGAGCAGGGGTTCCCCACAGAGAGCCTTCTTAACCTGCACAAACGCTGCCTGGCACTGCTCCGTCCACCGGACCAGATTGGGGCCACCCTTTTGGGTGAGATCAGTTAAGGGGCTGGTCAGCTCCGCGAAGCCGGGCATGAATCGGCGGTAGTAGCCAGCCTACCCCAAAAACCGCCTCACCTCTTTTTTGGTCGTGGGGCGCGGGCAGGATGCAATGGCTGCTGTTTTATCTGTGAGTGGTACCCCAGATACTGAACCTCCCTCCGTCTAACCGCACACTTCTTTCGGGTTGGCCGTGAGCCCCACCTGCCTCAGGGACTCCAGGACAGCGGCCACCCACTGCATATGCTCCACCCAGGTGTCACTATGGATAATGACATCGTCCGAGTAGGCGGCAGCATACACAGCATGTGGACGCAGCACCTGATCCATGAGGCGCTGGAAAGTGGCCGGGGCTCCGAACAAGCCGAACGGAAGTGTGACAAATTGGTAAAAACCGTATGGAGTGGAGAAAGCCGTTTTTTCCCTGGACTCTGGAGACAAGGGAATCTGGCACTAGCCCTTGGTCAAATCCAGTGTTGTGAAAAAGCGAGCAGTGCCCAACCAGTCCAGAACCTCATCGACCCGGGGCATCGGATAAGCATCAAACTGTGACACCTCATTCACCTTGCGATAACCCACACAGAACCGTATAGACCCATCTTTCTTCACCACAAGAACTATGGGGCTACACCAAACACTGTGCAACTTTTCTATCACTCCCATCTTCAGCATTTCAGCCAATTCCTTCTGAACTATTTGGCCGAGTGAACGTTTTTATTCACAACAACCACAATATTGATCACACTTGCTGAGGGCTTTTCAGCCTCGCTCTCTCAAGTTCAGTTCAGTCGTCCTCTCTTTGGTCCCGGCATACCACTAAATAGGGAAAGCATCATGGGGATAAATTAAGGACAGCTGTGTGTCACAGCCTTCCCTGGTACTGCCCCCTGAACCCACTGCACCACCCCTCCCCTGCAGCTGAGCTACAAACCACACCCCGCCACAGATAGAAAAGGGTTTCTCCTGGCAACCCTTCCAAACAAGCCATACTAGATGCTTATTGAGGCCTGTAGAGTCTGAGATGTAGCAGTTTCTCTGAGCACTGCATGGTCTGACATTGGGGTGAATTTGCACTCCTGGGAAGACTGGCAACTGTTTTGAATATTTTCCACTTATGAATAATATTTCTCACTGTAGAATGATGGTTTTATAACTCTTTTAGACTAATGAATAGCAACAATTGCTTCTCTAAGATCATTGCTGATATCTTTCTTCCTTGGCAGGTCTGGAGCATTTACACCTGAATGCTACAATATATGTCATGGTAACCCATGGTAATATGTCATGGGTTCTAGTTCATCTAAGGTCATTTTAGAACCTGCTAAGAAGCAGATGATTTTTTCTTACGTCCTGAGACTTTAAACGTTAGAGTACTTTCTTTTTTCGCTTGTTTCGATAGTTTAACTGTGAAGAAAAGCGATCTTTTCACCTGCCTCCATCCACTGCTGGTTTGTTTTACTCCGCCGTCCACCACTTTCTTTCTTGCAGTGATTGAAATTATTGCTTTAACTTTTAAAGTTTTAGATGGTAAGGCACCCCAGAACATCTCAAAGCTTTTACCGACTTACTCTTTCAACTGGTCCCTTAGGTCTTTGGAACAGAGACTGCTGGCGGTGCCTCGTGCTCGTTTTGAAACGCGTTGAGATCGGGCCTTTGGGGTGGTGGCTCAAAAGCTTTGGAATGAGTTGCCTCGTCCCTTTGTTTTATTGATTCAGAAGAGACACTTCTATTCAGATGGACATTTGGATAAATGGACTTTGTGTTGTTCATGTATCTGTTATATTGTTCTGCTTTAATTTAATGTTTTTTTATTTGGTATCAGGCACTTTGTGACTTTGTTCATAAAAGGTGCTTTATCAATAAATTTTACTTACTTACTTACTAATAAATCATTCTCTAATATTGTCTGATCTACTGGTCTGGGGGTCCAGAGGAGAAAAAAATGTTACGTTTGCTTCTATGAGTAAAGGTTCACTTTGAAGTAATGTTCAATGCCATTTTCAATAAAAAAAGGGCCCTTTAAAACACCTCTTTTAATATCTTTTACAAACCTACATGAGAAATTCTTCCATCAGTATGGAGATGCATATGCTATTTAACTTTGCTCCACTTTAAGAAGCATGTTTTTAAAAACTTCTTTGAGAGAAATGCAGCGTATTCCTGGATGGCTTCTGTATGACGATTTCTGGGACCAGTGTCATTTCCCTTTTTCCCCTACATACAGACAGCATCCATAAGGCTAATACAATCACACTTTCAGACTCATATCTGTTCTTAATGATAACATGCAGTGTCGGCACCCACTAATCCAAGAGGTATCAGCGAGCAAATCCTTTGTCTCCAATATTCCACAAGTAGTGTCCACCAAGTGTCCAGAAACTGCCCTCAGCTGTCAGTCTGGATGTTGTCCCACACTCTAACTACATCTGGACAGTCATTGAGGGCTTCTATTAGAGTTGAAGCAGCACCTAGCTGGTCCTGGTCCAGAGGTGTTTGTGTGCGGGGAACAAACTCCAACCCGGCGGACGTAATCTCCATTCCCAGCTCCTTCAACGAGGTCCTCACCTTATTCAGGTCTGCCATATCACAGAGAAACTAGAGAGAGGTAGATCAAGCTATTAGATCAAAGTGTACTTGTTTTAATATTGCAAATGCTGTTTTTCCATTTATATTTGGTCTGTAACATTAGGAAAATGTTGATCAAAATCCAATAATAAATCAAAAAGAGCCCTTTGGCTGACTCTTTATTAATGCTTAATTACTGCTTTGTTCCTGATGAATAAACTAATACGTACTCACAAAGCACAATTTTTAGAGACTTCGCAAGAAGTTATTTTTAAATGTTTTTGTGTGTGACTGCATTTTAGAGACACTTTCTAAGTACTTCTTTTCTCATGTTTGTATTAAATGTGCGAACTGAACTGTTTGTTTACCATGAGGTCAGAGTTCAAGGTGGTGTTGTAAGGTATGGAAAACCAAACACCTCTGAAGACTCCTGTTTGTCGGTATCTCAAAAGAATTAAACGATTCCACTCAGTTACTTAAACTATAAATACTATATTACATAGAAAAATCATATATTTGATGATCAGTGAGTCTAAATACACTTGTGCACGGGCCATATTTATTAAAAAAAAAAAATCTTTTTAAGAATACACCAGGATTTAATTCCCCTGGACGTTGGTGTCTGACCTGCAGCAGGGGCTTCTCCTCCTCATCCTCCGTTTCTTGGACATCTTCGGCTCCGGCCTCAATGGCAAGCTCCAGAGCTCTCTCTGTGGTAATGTTCTGACCCAGCACTACCACCACCCCCCTCCTCTGGAAGTTATGCCGGGCTCCGTCAGACAGCATCCCCCTGAGGATGCGAGCAGAATTAAGGATATTATTTTTATTTCAAATGCTTACAGCTACAATCAGATATTTCTACCTCATAGGAGAAAAAAAGCATTAAAAAAAAAAGGTAAGAACTTGTAGCTTGTGTGCCATTTTGGTAAACTAACAAGCTTTATCAGGCTAAAATACATCTCCCTGCTTACTGTTTTTTCTTCACCTGTACCAGCATTACAATCTTAAATAAAGAAATACATTACAAAATACTGTTAATCTTTTATTTCTGCTGTCCCTTGTAACTATAGGGACATCTAGTGGCTACTTCACTAACTTCCATTATCAGTAAAACTAGATTTTTATGTAATGTGTGTAGAAACCTGAAATTTCCTGTGACAATCTGATATTCTCCATTACTGATCCACCATTTTTATTAATTATTGACAATTAGTGAACTGTTAATTTTTGTTCCTCTGGCATGTTTTGGATGCTTTATTAAAAGGTACACATGTTTTCAAGTAACCCCTTCAGATTTGTTAAATATCATTTGTGTACAACTTGGACTTGTTTTGTGTGAGAGAAAAAAATGTATCTATTAACCATAAGTACACGTCGAGCAGGTTAACACTTTAACCATCAGAGATGTGGTGAGAATGCATGTAAACCTGACACAGTAACACAAGAAGGAGATTACAGGAAGCCAGGCCTGACCCGTTCTTGTTAAGCAGGCGTTTGATTTCCTGGTGGGTGCGTGAGTTGTTGTCAGTTAGGACATCAATGAGCAGCAGACACCCGCCGGGCCCCCGAGCTTCATACGTGTGCTGAGATGCTGGTTTAGCCTTTTCCTGTAGAGACAGGACAGAAGACATGAAAAGTTTCTTATACTGCAGCACAGTATCCCAAAAAACTCTAACACATACAGTTATGTCAGCTTTAGTTCAGGAGGATTAACAAAAATATTACATTAACTCCCAAAAAGTTGAATCTGTTCATCTGGACGTAGCGTTGATGAACAGATTCAACTTTTTGGGATTCTTTTACCTGGATTATTGAGCATGCATCAAGAGATTACATTAACTGTTTAGGAATTACAGCCATTTTTACACGTAGTACCTCATTTTCACACGCTCAAATGTAATTGGACAAACACTCAATGGCCACTTTGTTAGGTTCACTTGTTCAACTGCTCTTTAATGCAAATATCTAATCAGCCAATCACATGGCAGCAACTCAGTGCATTTAAGCATGTAGACATGGATAAGACGACCTGCTCAAGTTCAAACTGAGCATCAGAATGAGGAAGAAAGGTGATTTAAGTGACTTTGAATGGGACATGGTTGTTGGTGCTAGACAGGCTGGTATTTCAGAGTATTTCAGAAACTGCTGATCTACTGGGATTTTCCCACAAAACCATCTATAGGGTTTCAGGGAATGGTCTGAAAAAGAGAAAATCTCCAGTGAGCATCAGTTCTCTGGGTGAAAATGCCTTTTAGATGCAAGAGGTCAGAGGAGAATGGCCAGACTACTTTGAGCTGACAGGACAGCTGAGGTGCTGGCTGATGATGCGTTATTCTGCTTCCAGCAGGATAACGCATCATGTCACAAAGCTCAAATCATCTCAAACTGGTTTCTTGAACATGACAGTGAGTTCACTGTACTCAAATGGCATCCAAAATCACCAGACCTCGATTCAATAGAGCACATTTGGGATGCTATGATTCCCATCATGGATGTGCAGCCAACAAATCTGCAGCAACTGTGTGATGCTCTCATGTCAATATGGACCAAAATGTCTGAGGAATGTTTCCAGCACCTTGTTGAATCTATGCCAAAAAAAATTACGGCAGTTCTGAAGGCAAAAGAAAGTCCTCATTAGAACTCATGGCATCATCAAATGCTGTGTTTCCTGCCTTAACATGCTCTGCTCGACCTTTATTGTAGCTCCTTCAGCTGCTGCTTGTTTGTAGGTCTCTCTGTCTTCAGTAACCAAAAAGCATGCTCTGTTGGGTTGAGATCAGCTGAGGGACTATGTATAAAAAATAGCTGTAATTCCTAAGCAGTTAATGCAGTACTTTTGTTAAACCCCTTGAATTAAAGCTGAAAGTCTGCACTTCAATCACATCTCGATTGCTTGATATAAAAACCACTGTGGTGCTGAACAGAGGCAAAATTACAAAAATGTGTAATTGTCCAAAAACCTATGGACCCAACTGTATTTTTAGGATGTGGTAAATCGACTATATCATTGCTGTTCTTTGTATGCTGTATCTTCATTTCCACATACTTTTGCAATGGACGATTTTTACATATGAATCTCTCCTTAGGCTGAGGGGTACTATGAAGCAAAATTAATGGGTTCGCAAGCTATGTAGAGCTTAAAGTTTCTTCAATTGTCATAAAAGTAGCTCTCTTTTTACTGGCTAAATCACTGTGGTAACTTATGCTGAACACATAACCTGGTAAGTTCCGAGTTTCAGTTTAAAATCGACCGGAAGTGCCACGATTTCACTGATTCTTTTATTTACAGCATGTTTGAAGCACAATGTAGATTCTCTGCTGGGCAAATACATTTTATATGTGCAATTTGTTAAGTCGTACCTTAGTAACATCACAAATGAAGCCCAGCTGTAAGGTTACAGCAGCACAAATTGCAAATCGCTGGAATGTGCATGTATTTATTTAGTGATGCAGAAAATTTATGTTTTTATAATGAATTCTAATCTGTTGCTAAGTCTCTTTTACACTGCTGCAATTGCAGCTACTAGAATACAGAAAACACACAAAGAATACCTGTTTCACTTTGATCTGCAAACAAACTAAAGCGATTTCCACGTCTCTTTTATTAGGCATGGAAAAGGCTTTAGTTTGTCTATTAGTAAGTTTTAATGTTTAAATGCATAAATGCAGCACTGGGAGCGCACTCGGTGATAAAATAATCAACTTGAATTAAAATGTTTATTTTACCGCTCTGTAATCTAAATTCCAAGATTTTCTGAACATTAATCGCTTGCCTTATTTGCAACAGTGTTACATTTTACTGTTGTACTTTGTTATGTTCTTTATAGGTTTTTATCACCATTTTAATTATCTTCATCATCTGCTAATGTTTCTGGAGTAGGCTGCACTCATATAGGGATCATTTTGTGCAGAAGAGGAGTAGCGGTGGTAATCACCAGACACCCCACGACACAATATTATCACAATACTTCACTCACGATATGATATTGCGATGTTTTTTTTATTATTATTTTTAATTTTATTTATTTATTTTTTATGATATTTTACTATATTGCGATTTTTAACATATATTGTGATTTATCACCTTTTTTCAATTGTAAATTATGACCTGTAGTTAAATTTTGTCAACATCTGTTTTATCCAACAAGATAAAGTGATCTCATTTCAGTTTTCTTTTTTTGCTGTAAAATGTGATTGACAAGCATACCAACACTGTCACCACAAATGTTGCCATAAGACGGAGTCAGTCTGCTATCAGTCTGCAATTGAATGGGGTCAAGTTGGCAATTACGTGCAATCTGTTTCTGATAATAATGCAATTAACTGTGAAAAATCATCAAAAATCACATATCTGTTGCTGTGTACATAGAAATTCACATTTAACAGAAATTCACATTTAACTATTACATTTGTGCTCAGCAAAATTCAAGTTCTATAGGAACATAACCAGAACACAACCAGCCGACAGCCAGTTGAGTTGAGTCCACTCGAGTTGTGCTCATTGACAAAGACTCATTCAGACTGATGGCAACATGTTGGCGATCTGTCTGCATTTATAAATTAAATGACGACGACAAAAACAAAAACTATGATGAAATGTATGTACTTTTGTCAACGAATAAAAACGAGAGGAAAATATTCTAGATCCCTGTTTCTCATGAAAATGCGACAAAATGTCAACGCTTGGGAGGAAGAGAAGAGCAGACATATGGACACATTTCGCATTTGATGTCAAGGAAACTGTGTGGAGCAAATACACAACAAACTTTTACACTTTATATTTTAGTCAACTGAATCAACTTTAGATTTAATCTACTGTAATCTCATGATATTTAGACGACTAAAAATGAAGTAAAAGAATTTAGATGCCTAAATTCTGACTAAAACTAAATGACATTTTAGTCAAAAGACTGTGACTAAAACTAAATCAAAATTTGCTGTCAAAATTAACACTAACATTATGTCAGGATTTTGGTGCATGACATGAGCCCTCTTGTTTGCAGTATTCCCAGAGTATTTTAATTCATTTTATAAAATATTGATATTTG
>VUQS01075493.1:11617-22840 GCA_015108495.1 Heterochromis multidens
TTTTCCCAATTTTTTTTATTTTTTTTTTTAAAAATTTTTTTTTTGGGGCCCCCCCCCCCCCCTTTTATTTTTGAGAGCGCGCACAAAACCTGAAGCAGAGAGCCCAGCTTAACAGAGAAAGTTGATAACCACCATCATGATACCAGTTATCTCCAGCTTGGGTTTTAGGTTTTGTTGAGTCAGCTAAGTTACTACAAACTTTGTGAGGAATTTCCGCCATAGTATACCCCTCTGGTTCTTTTTTATCTGTGAACATACAAATGTAATACTTCCTGATCCAGACCAGAAATACAGTAGTTAAGTATTAAAAGAGCTGCTATATTAATAAAGTTTAACCTGTTTGAAAGGCCTACCTGGAAGGAAAGCCAGCAAAAGTGCCAACTGTGTGAGTTAACAGATTTATCAATATCACAACAGTACCATTAAGACACGGGAGAATCTGATGGAATATAATCATCTCATTAAATAACTGTTGAAAAGACAGTTTTAGTTTCCATCCTTTCAGCTGCAGCGTCGGTACTGAGAGTAAAGATTAAATATAAAAACAGAATTCAAACGTAGGCTCAGTCTAGGTGCAAATTTGATAAAATGTTAGAAAGTACAAACAGCTGCTCTGTTTTAGGATCATATATTAATGCTTACAGAACAATAAAACTGTTTGCAGCCAACAGGAAAAATAAAATTGCGTCTAAGAATCTATATTTATTACTCATACTCAATACAGAAAGACAAAGACCTCAGACACTTTTAAAAAACTTCAGACCCTCCTACTCTCCGCAAACCCAACCGATACCCTGGGAAGAAGTGAACCACCTTCACAGTACAGAAAACCCAGGGTTAACCCACAGGTTACCTGGACAAGATGAAATCCTGCTTCATAGTACAGACCTCAGGTCACGCTTGAATTTTTTTTTCAGTAAGACTGCTACTCCACTGAATAATGTATAAAAATAGTTACCTACAGGTAATATGGTAATCTGCAAACATGCTCTGTGTTCATAGAAGTAACACACTGGGGAAAATGTCTGGAGTCCATGTGGGACCACTGATGCTTTTTCAGTGATTTTCACTTGTTTCTCTGTGCCAGCTTTGTCATCAACCTACCGCACTCTTGATTGCAGCATCTATGGATGCTTTGGGCATGTTCTTGCTCCTGCACTGCTCCAGTATGTGGGCTAAATTTATATTCATGTCTGGGTTAGATCCACCTTCTGCAGATGACAACCAGAAGTGAAATTTAACTTCAATCAGAAACGAAACTGTGAAAATCCCAATAAAAACTCCTTAAACGTACCTTTCACAGCTATTCTTATCATCATACCAAACTTCATGAAGATTCTCCCCCTCGCCTCGTCTTTTGGTCCCTTGACGTGCTTCACCTTTGACCACTTGTTGTGTCCGGCACACAACGCGGGGCACAGCTGCAGAGTCCTTACAGGAGATGTCCTCCACACCGGGTACAACACACATGAGAGCGGCGGAAGGACTGACTCCAGAACCGGGAATCTGCTGGAGGCCGCGGCCACAGCTGGTGGGCGCAGGGTGCGAAGAGCCCTCAGCAGCAGCACCGGAGCCGCCATGCCCTTCACACACAACCACACACTGCCACAGTCAATGGATGCTCCTGCTGCACATGTGGGGATAAGAGTACGTTTAATAGCGGAGCTGAGAGCTCTAACTCTGCTGTAACCAAAGTAAATAATTCAAACTGTCTGAAGTTTTCCAACTTACGAGCTGACAAGGAAGGAGAGCGCGCAGCTGCTTCTGCCCTTGTTGTGAAACCGGTACTTCCGGGTTGAGATGACGTCAGGAATTGACCTATCAAAATAAAGGCCGTGTAAACTTGATTTTAAATGAAGTTTAAATTGTAATACTGTGACTTTGTAATAGTATGAATTTGTTCTACTCTTTGCCTTACTATTCTTATAATTGACCATAGGAGTCACGGAAATAGTAATAGACCATTTAGTGAATTAATAACTATATTCACACTTACTAATTATTGTGTTAAGTATTTGTAAATAAGTAAATAAATATTTTTAAAAAAATAAAGAAATTATAGTATATTGAACAGACTTTATCAGTCACTAAAGCATTAGGGTGAAATTTTCAGGCACTAGTCAAGTCAGTCGGAAAATGTGGGCTAGCGTCTCATCACATAAACATATTCTCAAGTGCAGCTTTAGTTTTCTGTATATATACAGTAAAGTCAGACATCACAAACTGAACTTGTGACTTGTGAAGGGGGAAAAAAAGCAGGACCTCAAAAACGAGACCGTATTACCTCACTAGAATGACTCTGAAGTTAGTTGTTGACTTATTAGTAAAAGAACAGACACACAGAGACTCCTTTATTGATAAGTAGGAGGTATAGTTTATCTCATGCAGGCTCACCTTCAGTTCCCTTATTTTTTTGTTTATTTATTTATTTATTTTTAATGCATGGAATGAGAAGAACTTATAATAGATTCAAACCATCAAGTGTCTCTGGGTTTTCTGGTTGACACTAGGGACCACTGGGTACAGCAGACTATCACCACACAAAAATATAAGTTGTTCAAATATACCTGTCACAACAATGTTGATGTTTCTCATATAAGTTGTGTATTTGTCATACATGCATATCAGAATATATATTACGTAATGTGTAAATGATATAGTCAAGTAGTTATTATGAGTCTGGTCTGTATCACTGTTCTATAAAGTATCCCAGCATGGGAACTAGAGGAATAGTGTTGTTCTCTTGCTGTAGAACAAGTATTAAATCAAGATACTGCTTGTATTTATCATGTAACTAGTAAAAGTTAAGAGTCCTCTGTCAGTGGGATTAGAAAAGAGCGGGTTAAAGCAGACAAATAAACCAAATGCGAAGCATAATGACAGCAGAGGAGCGCAAAGAGTTAAGTGAATAGAAGCCACAGCATATCAAGGACAACCCATCTCATCCTAACAGCCCTAAGAGCTGTGAAAGGAGGAGGTTTCCTCCTCAGTGCTCCTCTCGCTCTTCCCCGCAGAGACCTCATCACACCACAGACAGCCCCACAAAACTCATTAGTAATGTCAACTGAGCTTCATGCAGAAAACTCTGGACCTCAAGAGACTCCAAAAGACAGTTTTTGTTGACTAACAAAGGAGCACTGATGGGACACGAGGGAAGAACATTAACTTTAGGGCAAAAGTTTCTTCAACACAACCTGAAGAGGATAAAATGATCTGAGAGTGAGCCGTGTGCTGTTCTGTTTAAGGCGACAGCTGAAGAGACATCATGTTGTCTGCACGAGGATTTGGTGTTTTGTCTTTTTTCCACAGTGTAATGACAGTAGCTGCACTGGTAAGTCAACTGTATTCGTAGTATGTCAAGAGCAAAATAGCTTATTCCTGGTTTGCTGTTACTTCTCTGCTGCTTTACTGTTAATATAAATGAACTAAAATAAGTGGAATTTAAGCTCGGATGTTGAATATTTTGGATAATTTTTATGAATGTAAGCCTTTTCAGAGCAGACGTCATTTAAAAGGAGTCATAATGATCTTAAATTTATGCTGCTGCATGGGGATTGCAGCATCAAATAAATTCTCAGTCACTCAGTTCAGTGTGTCAGAGGATGGTTTTTATGTCCTAGATTTTATAAACTTTTCACACAGCAGCAGCACATCTTACACTTTATTATGACACTGAGTCAGACATGACACTTCCATACTGCTGCAGGTTGGGCCAAAGATAGAAAATTTCACGTATCTGTGACCCTCTTTGATGCTTTGAATTAGATTTATCTAATGCTTCAGGAAATGTGCCAGACATTCATCAACAAGTCTGAGATGCTAATGTCTTCTTAGTTAACTGATGAAGTAACAAGGAATAACTTTTTCAGCATTCCTGCTGAGGAATATAGACTTTTTCTCATATTTTCACACCATGAAAAACTATTCAACCCCTCCTGAACTCTTCGATTTCATGGGAATCTCGCACCAAACTTTCAGGTGTTTGAAGAAAATTTTAAGTGAAGCATCAACAACCTGACTGAGACAGTAGAAAGTAGAAAGGTTTCTTTATACAAAATGTACCTCTATTAGTATAGTTTTTCTCAAGACTGAGAGAAAAAAACTTAGAAACCATCACACCAGCACAAGAGCCATCACTCTCCTCTATCAGAAGCCGCCTGTGGTCTGCTTTGCCTCACAAACCATCATTAGCTTTGACCCTTTTAACCTTTCACTGACCGAAGCATGCTAACAGTGGCCATAAGTGCCCTTCAGCCTCATCTCTTCATCTCTGCATCTCCCCTATGTCGATCTTGAGTGTTGATCTCAGACAGGATAACAATCTCTAGATCAGTCAAGCTGAAATCACCTGACATGGAGGTGGGAGACTAAGACTAAAGCAGTGATTTGTGTCAGGAGAAAACCCTTCTTCTGTACTAAGAAACACAAATTACTTTTCTCTGGACTCTGTCCCCAGTCCACTATAAGACTTCCATAAAGCAGCTGTATTAGCAGTTAAATACACCTAAACTATCAAAAGTAAAAGTTCTCATTCTTTAGAAAAAAAAATGGCCCTGTGACTAAAATTTTTAGATTGAAAACCACTGGTTTGACAATGTACCGGCCTTGATAAGACAACAAATGGGAAGAGGTCACAGGTTGCTTTGTTTATTTCTCTTCTTTTGGAAATCTTCTGTCTACTCATGCCTCCTGCTGCTCCCCTCTTCCAAACCATTCTAATGCTCTGCTCGTTTTGCTGCTCTGTCGTGAAATGCACCCGGGAACACAAAGTTGCTTGTGTAGACCAGCTCTCACCAGCATGGCCGAGGTCTTGAGGACAAGATCCCCATGTGGCCAGTAGCAGCCCCGCTGTTGCAAATAAAGGAGCTGATGGGGCACCATCACATACCGCACTCTCATACAACTATTTCACAACACCTGGAGGCAGCACATCAGATCTTTTGGGAGAGTTCATGGTTGATGAATCACCTTAGTTGTAAAGAAACTTCAGAGCAAGTTTCATGAGGAAGGTCTTAATACCTGTGAGAACCTTAAAACACTGATGCTCAGATGGCTTGTAGTTTTTTATGTGGCCCTTTGATACAAATACTTGAATACAAATATGCTGCTTGTTATTTTTTAATCTTTTTCTCTAAATCATAGTTTCCATAAGTATATGCAATAATGTATCTATACATAGTGCTATAGAAAGTCTTACAAGCCTGTCTTCATAGTTCATCTCTTGCTCTCTTCCACCTTTCACAGATTGACTCTGATGATGTCATCACACGGGATGAGCAGATCTACCTTCTGATTGGTGCTCATGCCAGGTGTGAAAGGAGTATCAAAGCACAAATAGCTCTCATTAAAGGTTTGTGTACTCCTTTCAATCTATCATAACTGAAATGTATTTCATCTAAAAGGATGTCTGAAGATTTTTTTTTAATTCTTTAATATTTCAAAGCTGTGCCTGTCAAATTAAGAGCCTTTTCTTTTTTTAACAGCAAGTCAATGAGTGCATGTCCAAACACATAATTAGATCAATTATTTATTACATCAGTTATTCATTTAGGATCAGATGTAACACCCATCCAATATCCTGCTTTCCCATATCTCTGCTGTTTCACAGATGAATTTAGGTGCAACAGCGAGGCATTTTTAATTTGGAAATATGACGTAGAAGCTGATGTTTGATAAGCTGATTCAATGGTTGATTATAAAACAGATAAAAAGTATTACAAATCTTCTCAGGAAATGTGACACAGGCTTTATTTTCTATAACTATTACATTTTTATTGATTTACTAATATTGAGGAAGCCTTTGTAGGCATAAATAAGTATGTTTATGCATCTGCTCATTTGCTACTTTACCTCTAATACAGAAGGAAATGTATACATGTAGTGCTAAAATTGTCATCAAAAATCACATGATGTTCTTATATGATGTATTATTATAGATTAAAGTAGCCAAATGTGATCTAAAGCAGATTAAATTAGTTAAACTTTGCCTGGTAGCAGCATTAAAATCCTTTTTACACAATAGCCTTTCAGTAACTAAAACAATGTAATGATATGGTCATCTAAAAAGGTCATAATTCATAATGAGCATACTATTTTATATTTGAGTGTATTCTTTTTTTATTGTATGTCACATATATACTGTCACAGTGGTGGATACTCATATTAAATTGGGGTGGGGGAAAAAATCAATACAGCATAGTATTGCAACATTTTGTGTGGTGTTATTGTATCAATACAGGGACAATTGTAATTGTATTTAATTTTTTCACATTCTGCGATTGATTGCAACTTGTGGTGACTAAATGGTTGCCTAGAGCTTGAGGGTGTTGCACACTCACAACCACTTTTGATCGCAAGGCGATTGCACGGTTGCCTGATAGGAAGCAACCTTTCTGCAAACAGTTGCAGTCTGACTTGGAATGACTGCAATCACTCTCAGACAGATTGTCAAAGGTTTGCAAATAATTGCTGTCTAATTTTTAAATACAGACAGATTGCCAACATGTTGCTATCAGTCTGAATGAGTCTTTGTCAATGAGCACAACTTGAGTGGGCTTGACTCAACTGGCTGCCAACAGGTTGTATTCTGGTTATATTCCTATAGAGCAGGAAGGTTGCTGAGCGCAAATGTAATAGTTAAATGTGAATTTCTGTTAAATGTGAGTTTCAGACAGCAACAGATATGTGATTTTTGACGATTTATCACAATCAATTGCAATATTATCAGAAACAGATTGCACGTAATTGCCAACTTGACCCCATTCAATTGCAGACTGATAGACTGACTCTTATGGCAACATTTATGGCAGGTTTTAGTGACAGTGTTGGTATGCTTGACAATCTCATTTTGCAGCAAAAAAATAAATAAATAACTGAAGTCAGATAAATTTATCTTATTTAATAAAATAGATACTGACAAAGTTTAACTTTGAGGATATAATTTGCTGTTTAAAAAAGCTTTTGCAGTACTCAGCATATCGCAGAATGTTAAAAATCGCAATAATATTGTGTCGTAATTGCGGGATGTCTGGTGAGTCCCACCTCTAATATTAAACATGGACAAGTTCCAAATAACGAGGGCGGCATATGTGCAAGTTATCCCTGCGAGTTAAAGAGGAGCCCAAACGGCCTGTTTCAGACAGTCTATGAACTGAAGTTTAGATCAATAAGGATTATTTTAAGCTGTGAATCATGCAAAGCTACTCAAGTGAAGTCAACAAATAAAAATATAGAGTTAGGCTGCACAATGCCTAAACTGTACACAGCTGTACCAGCTTGCCAACACCTGTTTTACATTATTATTGAAGACAGCAACTGCAGCCCGGAGTGGGATGGTATCATTTGCTGGCCACAGAGCACAGCAGGTCAGCTGGTCTCAGTGCAGTGCCCTGAGTACATCTACGACTTCAACCACAGAGGTAGGAGAGCTCCAGCGATACTAGCGTCTGATCATCTACACACTATACTGCACTATGCACTGCTTCTGACTATCTTCTGCCCTCCTGCGGGCCAGGGCGAGCCTACCGCCAGTGTGATGTGTCAGGCAACTGGGAGCTGGTGGCAAGTATCAACCGCACTTGGGCAAACTACAGTGAGTGCACCAGATACCTGACCTTCAACCACAGAAGCCACGAGGAGGTGTGTACATTTGCATTTGTCTTAAAGTTTATATAGACAGTGTGTGTGATCTGGTGGTTGGTTGAATGAATCTGTTTGTGCATGTTTATTTAAGGGCAGAAAAGAGAGAAAAGTTTCAGGCTGCAGTTTGAGGTTTTCTTTAGAAGCCCATACAAAAAAAAACCATATTCTTACGATATACTTAAAGGCCGTTCCGCAAAATAATCTTTCACCTCCAGAGTGTTAATTGTGCTGAAGACATATTTCTAAATCTTACCAGTGTGTTAAAATATGTTACTTCTGTTTCCAGAAATGAAAAAATGCACTGCTTTGCTTTTTAAGTGTGGGTTTGCTTTGTTTCAGCAGGTGTTTGAGCGACTCCATCTCATGTACACTGTTGGCTACTCCATTTCTCTAGCATCCTTGCTGGTGGCAGTCTCCATTCTCTGCTACTTCAAGTAATGATCTTGATCCATAACCCATAATTGAACAGCATCTCCAGACCTTAATTTGTAAAATTTCCTCTCTTTCTGTCACACGTTTCAGGCGTCTCCACTGCACACGCAATTACATCCACATTCACCTCTTCACCTCCTTCATCTGCCGAGCAGTCAGCATCTTTGTGAAGGATGCTGTGCTCTACTCCATATCTAATGACAGTAAAGCTGAGCCTGAGTTCACAGGACAGAAGCCCCATATGGTACATTATAACTTCCTGTTATATTTATTACCAATTCTTCAGTTTTGTTTGTTTTTTTAAATGCGTCATTGTGATCGAGGCAGTATTTGCTGTATGGCAGTCAGCACAGTAATGGTAGTTCACGATGGAATGCAGTGCCATTGTGTACAAACACATACTCATTTACTTGTATTTCATGAAATGAAACTGACTGCTCCTAATACTTTTCAGAGATCATACAGAGTATGATGTATCTAAAAGGAAACATTAAAAATTCAACATTTTTCGAAATACTGCTAATGAAATGATGTTTCTACTGTAAATATTAATACAGATAGCTTAGCTGAGCATAGCTTAAAAACTGGAATCAGGGGGAAACTGGGTGGTTTGGCTGAAGGTCCCAAATTTCAGCTAGCAGTTATTTCTAACTCAAACTATCACATTACATCTCATATCCTAAATACATAGAAAAAGAATATTTAAAGACAGTGAGAGTCTCTGCTATTGCTGGGAAACTACTCATTGCACATTGAAACTAGAACATTGCACTTAATTGGTTTTGTAACCAAACAGGTACAGTGTAGTACATTTTGAACTCTATTGCTTCTGGTAGGCAGATTTGGCTCCAGCTCGTCTACTGACAGAGTCTGACTAGCTCTTTCCCCTGTTTCTGGTATTTTGCTAAGCTAAGCAAACCATATTTGCTTTGCAGGCAGGAAAAAAAGTTATGAATGGCAGGTTTTCTAACAGCAGATGTTATAATACCCTCACTGGACACTTTATTAGGTACACCTTGGTAGTACTGGGTTGAATCCCCTCTTGCCTTCAGAACTTACCTTAATTCTTCATGGCATAGATTCAACAAGGTGCTGCACATCCATTATGGGAATATTCTGTTCCACTTCATCCCAAAGGCGCTCTGTTGGATCGAGAACTGTGGAGGTCATATGAATACAGTGTTTGAGATGATTTGAGCTTCGTGACATGGGATGTGGTCCTGCTGGAAGCAGATGTCAGAAGATGGCTACACTGTGGCCATAAAGGGGCCCAAAGTGTGCCAAGAAAATATCCCCCACTATTACCCTACCCCTCCAGCATGAACCTTTGATATAAGGCAGGATGGATCCATGCTTTCATATTGTTTATGCGAAATTCTGACCCTACCATCTGAATACCACCAGAAACAGAGACTCATCAGACCAGGCAACGTTTTTTTTCCAGTCTTCTGTTGTCCAGTTTTGGTGAGCGCATGTGAACTGTAGTCTCAGTTTCCTGTTCTTAGCTGACAGGAGTGGCATCAGGTGTGGTCTTTTGCTGCTGTAGCCCATCTGCTTCAAGGTTCAACATGTTGTGCGTTCAGAGATGCTCTTCTGCATACCTTGGTTCTAATGAGTGGTTATTTGAGTTACTGTTACCTTGCTATCAGCTGAAACCAGTCTGGTTATTCTCCTCTGACCTCTGATAACCTCTGATCTTTATTAGATCATTCTCCAAACCCTAGAGATGGTTGTATGGGAAAATCCCAGTGGATCAGCAGTTTGTGAAATTCTCACACCAGCCTGTCTAGCACCAACAACCATGTCCCATTCAAAGTCACTTAAATCACCTTTCTTCCTCATTCTGATGCTCAATTTGACCTTGAGAAGGTCATCTTAACCATGTCTACATGCTTAAATGCACTGAGTTGCTGCCATGTGATTGGCTGATTAGATATTTGCATTAACGAGCAGTTGAACACAAAGTTGAACATCCATTTTATTCATGTTTTCTTTTTTTCATTGTTCATGGTTTAGTATTTCCTTTAACTTCAGTTTTGTTTTTTTTGTCTTAGGCTGGTTGTAAAGTTGCTGTTACTCTCTTCCTGTACTTCTTGGCAACAAATCACTACTGGATCCTGGTGGAGGGGTTGTACCTCCATAGTCTCATCTTTATGGCCTTCCTGTCTGACAAGAACTACCTGTGGGCCCTCACCATCATCGGCTGGGGTAGGTGACACTGGGGCAGGCTGCACTTTGGACTAATGCCAGTTTGTCTAATTGTCTCATGTTTTCATCACAGGTGTTCCAGCTGTGTTTGTGTCCATTTGGGTCAGTGCACGAGCTTCACTGGCAGACACTCAGTGAGTCACGTGATCCATTTATCTTATAGTTACATTACACTCCTTTAACAAATGTGCCGTGAAACAGTTTCATTACCGTTTTCAGATGCTGGGACACCAGTGCCGGAAACCTGAAGTGGATCTATCAAGTCCCCATTCTGGCTGCGATTGTTGTAAGAAATTTGAGTTTAAATCAGAATAGCATTAAAGAATATTATTATTATGAGTATATTATTTTAAATCTGGCTTTCTGTTTCTTTCCCTGCAGGTGAATTTCCTCCTGTTCATTAACATAATTCGTGTACTGGCCTCTAAACTGTGGGAAACCAACACTGGTAAACTGGACCCCAGACAGCAGTACAGGTAGCTCTTCATTTAACCCTCTAAAAGTTTTGTCTGTTTTTAATCTCTGGACTATAAGCTATCATCTATTTGACAAGGAACATCAATGAAATGAACTCTTGGTTCTGCAGAAAACTACTCAAGTCCACATTAGTCCTCATGCCCTTGTTTGGAGTTCATTACATGGTGTTCATGGCTCTTCCCTACACTGAGGTCACTGGACTGCTGTGGCAGGTGCAGATGCATTACGAGATGTTCTTCAACTCTTCCCAGGTCAGAACACATTTATGAAAACTAAGTCTGCAGGCAATTATGTGCTGTACTCTCGCCATCAGTGATAATGGAAGCTGATTCTTTTTATATCTTTCCAGGGTTTTTTTGTGGCATTTATCTACTGTTTCTGCAATGGTGAGGTAAAAAAGCTACAATGCAGTTTATTTCACATATATATATATATATTTTTTTTTTTTTTTGTTCTAGTAAAAAG
>VUQS01075494.1:3351-15849 GCA_015108495.1 Heterochromis multidens
GCAGCCACAGAGTGTGTGTGTGTGTGTGTGTGTGTGTGTGTGTGTGTGTGTGTGTGTGTGTGTGTGTGTGCGTGCGCGCGTGTGATGCAGAGTGGTGTTTAATGGCTGGAAGGGTGAGTAAGGATTAATGTGAGATTTCAACCCAGTGAGCCAGGGCATTTTTTTTTTCTTTAGACGTGCCCTCTGTCAAGCCCTAATGGCATGTGTGTGTATTTGTGTGTGTCTATGCCTCAGAACATGTGACAATTCATCCTTTAAAATATGATTCATGTCAGTCCTTGGTAAGATGTAGCTGTGGGCCAGTCTACGTCAAAAGCTTTACTCCACGTTCCTTTTCCTCCCTGTTTCCTTTCCTTTTCCTGATTTTCATATCCACCCTAATCCTTTGACAATAGAAACCATATTCATATATTTATCCTTTTGCTGGCACAAGCATCATCATTGTATCTAAATGTAATATTCGCTTTAGCCGATATAATCTTGTTGATTCTTTTTTTTGAAATGCCATCCTGGAGAGAATGTTGACACTGTCCTGATTTGATATGCTGAAATTCTTTTAAATAACAGATTATGTAGTGTTATAGGTCTATGGTTGGTTTAATCTCTCCCTGCGTTGGAACTGTCTTTGTATGTGGTGTGTGTGTGTTGGGGTAGAAGTGGGGGGCTGGTAGATTTGAAGCTATCGTGCTTTGAATCCCAGAGGGCTGCGTATAGCCCATGGAGATAGACAGATGGGTTGTTTTTAGTGATGCTGTTGAATATTACCACTAATGCCAGGGATCATCTGAGATCAGAGGCAACCTTTCACCTCAGAACCAGTCTGTGACAAAAGGAGGCTGACCTGGTTACTGTATTAGTTGTATTTAAATCAAGTAAGTAAATGAAAATCTGTATAGCTTGAGTTCCGTTATGGGTAGAGGATCTCCCAGTGTAGTTTCCAAATCCATTTTAGTACCTATCAAATATATTGCCAGACAAGAAGATTAATGGGTGATTCTGCAAAACTCTTGATTCACATTAAGTAACATGTTTATTGTAAAGGCAGTCATGCTTAGGTTTTAGGCTGGAAGACGGTAATGGCTATGACAAAGAATTATGTTTAAAGAAAGCCAGGAGAAATTCAGGATTCAAAGTTATTGCTTATAGCATCATTTGAAAGACCCATCAGATGCATATTCACCCATACTACACAAATTGATGCAAAGATGAATCTGCAGCAGTTGCAAGTTTATAATCTTGAGCAAAAAAATCACTGTTAACCTGAGGCTAAATATGATCCTGATAAATAATGAAAGGAGTCAGCGGTTAAGCTACCCAGAACAGGCAGAAACACTCAGATGTTTGGTGTGTCTGCTTCTAGCTTATAGGTAATTTTTGTACTGTTGGTAAATTGGCAGTTGAATGCGTACAAATAATTAGATTTTTGTTTATTTATATTTTTAAACACTACAAGAGTAAGGCAACAAAGTCCTTAAGCCAAGGGTAGAAACTAATTGTGGTTGTTGTCAAAAAAGGCAAATTGGAAGTCGGTGGAGGACTGGGGATAGGGCTTCTGCTGGCACTAGACATCAGTCATCATATAGATTATGGGTGTGTTTCCTCAGGATATGGTATAACCCCATCTAATGCCTGATGTTGGCCTACACAGTCTCACAGACTCTCTTCCAAGCTCTACTCATAGGTGTCTGTCAGGCTCGTTCAGCTGCAGGGATTTTCACTCTGTTTATGAGAAGGAAAATTACGCTTGAGGGGTATGTTTGCTTAGTGTCATCTGCTGCTGCCCATTAGCTGCTACAGTATCCATACATGTTTATAGTACAGAACATATGAATTATGCTTTGTATGTTTTTATTTCTCTTCTGGCCCTATTAGGGAGGACACAGTGATGGGGATAAGGTATGGTGCTTGTCCCTAGCAAGGCTTCCTTTGTCTGAAGATCATCTACTTCCCTAGCCTTAAGAGGATTACAGTGTTATGACACTGAAGTGGAAGCAAAGTTATTATCTCCTTCTGACAACAGCCCTTGATTCCTCCACATAAGCAGACTACAAGCACCTATGCATTACTGAGCACATATGTCACAAGAACCTGGTTCTTCCAGTTCACTGCAGCCTCACCTTGCCTGTGATATTTGATTTACGATCCATCTAAACTGATTTCCGTGCTCTGCAATCAGTGCTAGTCATGTGTTTAGCATTCTTTATGGGATATTTTGTTATTTAGATTTATGATGAAACCACTGTTCCAAAGCCATGGCTCCATTTCTCCAGTGCACAACACATGAAGGTTCTTCTATCGCCTCCTGTGCCTGGTCGACGCACCACGCACACAGATATATTTGTTTGTGTTCATGCACCCTTAGAGCTGGAGAAAGACAGGACAGAAAAGGGTTATTAAAGGGATATTAAGGAGGGTAGTGCAGGAATAAAAAATGGAATGAAAACTGAAAAAGGCATAAGGACAACCAGTTGGCGAGTTTCAGACTTTCCTTTAAGTTTGGTGTACATGTGTGTACTCCACATTGCCATGAGCTGCCACATAAATTGGAACTGAAACCACAGCTGGCCATGATAAATCCACTGTGATTTCTTAGTGGGGGAAGTTAGGAGGGGGTGATTTTTCAAATCATGTATTGCAGTTTTCCAGGTGGACTTATAACTTTCTTCTTTCATATAACACTGCTATTTGGCTCGTGGCTTTCCACCCCAAAGAAAAAAGGAAAGGGGGGGGGGGTTCTATAAATAATGGTTTGGTTTCTCCTTGGCAACCTTTGAGGCTGAGCACCTGGCATATAGCACACCCTAAAGTGTCTTTAGAATTTATCTGGTCCTGCACCTAACCGTATTCATCACAATGTAAAACACTGTGCCTCTGCAATACATCATAATCGGGCCACAGGGCCACCGTAAATCAAAAGTATAATGCCCTTGACGTCTGCATTTGGCCCATAAAACAGTATTTTTCTCTTCGTGCCCAGTAGATGGTATGAAATCCTTGCTGACCATCCTGTATGTGTGTAAATGTACTAGATGTGTGTGTGTGTGTGTGTGTGTGTGCGTGTGCGTGTGTGTGTGTGTGTATCTGATGTGCCACGTCTGTATGGGAAGCTAGGGAGTTGTGAGTGGATAATATAATGGCAAGTGCACATTGTCTGTGTCTACATCTGTCTGAAACCTGACTGAACAGTGATTTATGGTCTCTACTGGTTCAGTGACTTTCGTCCAGACTTAGTGTGGTCTCTGTGCTGTACAGCCAGACGTCTTGATGAGAGTCATGCGCCCTCTGTTATAGCGTTCTACTAGGCTTATTTACATGCCAGGGTTTCCGTCAGTATATTTTAAGCCTGGTGGTCTGCTGGGCCAGGGATTTTAAATTTTTTCAGACTGAAGCTACAATTGTTAAGTTACCTAAGCTATCTAAATGAAGTTAATGCTGTTTGTTTTTCTGCTCAGCTAATATCAGACCAGTTATTTCCATAAATCAAGGTAGGCTAAATCATTCATATCCGTATGTAAACAAAGTTAAATATGATTCAATGGTTTCCTAGCGCTGTAAATATAAACACATTAATTTCCAACTTGTAAAGTTGGAAATGCCTCCCTTTTTCTATGTGTGCAGGGGGGAAAAGGAGGTATATAACAGACCTCTTCTGTCTGTGCCACCACATAGTTAGCACTTAGTGTTATAGTGAGTGTACAGTGCTACATGAATCATGTGCAACATTAAATTCTGTCAAATCCCCCCCCCCAAACTTCCCCTGTTACAGCAACTCCTCTGGCAGAAACCTTTCAGGCAGTCAGATATGTGTGTGATATTTAAACAGACAAGGCACGTGAGCAGATGTGTGGAAATTGCATTTTCGATGCAGCATAAGGGATTCATTTTAGCAGAAGGCTATTGCTGTATTAGCATTTAAGAGTGTGGAGTAAATGTATTTAACTTTTGGATTGTCTTAACAGCAAGAAAACGATGGTGGTGGTCAGATGTGTCCAGCTGGTTTCCACATATGCACCAGCTTGTTCTCTGTTCTCGTCTCCTTTAGTTTCCTGTACTGTTTAAATATCTTGACTGAAATTTATGTTTTATGAATTTATATTTTAACACAGCAAGTCTTTCACTTCAAAGGAGAATCAAATGGTTTTTTTTGTGCACTGTTAAACAAAACAGGGAGCATGAGTTCATTAAAAAAATATATATATATTATTCTCAGTATGCCATGTCATTTGTATGCTTGGAGAGAGTTTGTTCTCTCTCTGGGGATTACAGAATAACTTCCACTAAACTCCTGTAGTTGTTGTCAGCCCGCTGAATAGCCCACAGAAGTACAAGCAGCTGAAAATCTGCAACAAGCAGAGGGTACAGCAGCTTTGGCAGTGGATTAAACACAAAGCCTTGGGCACATGGAATAAACTGCTCTAAATTGATTTGGTCCATGCTGTTTTTACTGAGCATGTTGCTAATTGCTTTTCATTAATGCAGTTCCATTGCCTACGTACTTGGTGATAGTTCAATAAACCTGTTTTAGGCACAATGCTGCTTCATTCACTTAAAAACGCTTTATTATGAGTAAAAGTTAACAGGGGTTGTGTACATATTCAGTTGGTATAGTTTTCGCTGATTCCAAGTTTGATTGTGCTGTTTGCTCTAATGTGTTTGGATGGCTTTAATACCCGTGATTTAGCAGCAGTATATAGACATCAGTACAGGCAAAACTAAAAGGGGAAAGCAGCTAATTCACAGGGAAAGCTGTTCACAAATTATGGCTTGATTTGGACCTCATAAAAGAACATTTTCAGATTCACATTCTATGTTTTGCTTTGTTGTGTTTTTTTTCTGCAGGGTTGCTCATTCAAAGATGATGTTGATGTTGGATTTGCCAAAGCACCAACATTTAACCATTAACCATGTAACGCTGTCTATTTGGTTCAGTTTGTGGGCAAATTCTTATTCCCAAAAATGTTTCACACTGAAAAGTTTAGCTGTTGCAAATCTGGGTATGAAAACAAATTTATGAGTGTCTTTTGCCAATAGGATCATAAAAATACAAATATATACAGAGCTGTATCACTACAGCAATAATGTCCTGTGACAGAAAAAAAAAAGGGAATAAAAGACAGTATTCAGCAGGTGATTTGACACTGCTGGGAACAACAGAGCAAGATCACCTGCAGTGACTTGTGGAAAGACTGTGAGGCAGCTGTTTGAGTGAGAACATTATCTCGGAACAACAAAACTGTTGAAGTTCACATATTAATAAAATGGTGCTTTGGGATGCCGTTATCATAAAGATGTTGATGATGTGAACTGGATTTATTTTGGATCTTTATATTTTATTTATTCTGGTAATTATTTGGTGAAGGCTGCTGGCATTTTGTTTAAAAAACTAATTTTGGCCTGATAATGGCAGTAAATGTTCACCTAAAGTCAATGCAGTTCTTCTTAATGGGAGCCCTCAATCTACCTAGTGGTTGTAAAAACATTTCACTTAAAACTTCATGCTGGCACTAGAAGGGACTTCATTAGGATTAATCCTCTGAGGACTATGAATGTCTGTACAAATTTTAATGGCAAAACCTCCAATATTTGTTAAGCTATACTAGTCTGCTGGATCACAGTGCATGACATGAAAATCTAAGCAGCAGAAAGATCACTGGCAAGTCTCAAGACTAACTCAGTATCTAAGTATGATTGCTCCAAAGTTATACAAAAACCTCTTAGGATGACTTGTTCCACGAGTGAAAAGTTAGCTGACCTTTATTTGTAAAATGCAGTCTTTAAAATGACCTATGCTTATGTAGGTAACGTCTTTCATTTATAAGATTACATGCATGCTAAACGTCTTCAGTTCTCAGAAAGGTACTGATGTTGTCACTTTTCAGACAACCAGTCATGTATTACCTGGAGCAGGACCTTAACCCCTGGAAAATGGAGGAGAAACTTCTAGCATGTGGTTAATGTCATATCAGATATGCAGTGTCTAAGAAGCTTGTCAGAACTTAATACAATGACAATTCAGAGATGTTGTCAGGTTTTTATTGTATATATCTATTATATAATCGAGGGCTGCACAATTAATCAAATTTTAATCTCAATCACAATTTTGGCTTCCCACAATTAAATGAGCACGATCAAGCAATTTTTAAAGTGCATGCTCTGCCAATTAAAATGCAAAGCAAAAGCAAATCAAGCGCTACCTAAATCAAGGTCTGACCACGTGCCTGCATGTGCCAACTGTTCCTTGTTTCCTGGATGTCGTCTGGATGAGTAACACTACATTAAAAGACACATGTACAACAAAAATCAAATGTCTGGCATAGCAGAAGGTGAAGAGCTTGTCCCTTTAAGTGGATCATCATATGTTGTTTGTAAATATTTTGGAGTTTGGGCAAGTGATGTTAACCAAGAAGAAATCATATGCAAAGTGTGCTGTGTGTCTGCACCACAAAGCAACACAACTAACTTATTCATCCATCTGAAAAGACACCACAAACTGCAGTATAATTAATGCATGAAGGCCAAGAAAAACTGCAAATCGTCCAACATCAACTCAGACATCCAGAAAGGCGAGCCTGTACAGCTCGTCAGCGTATCCATTCAGCTCACAAAGATGATGCAGTTACAATTCATTTGGCCAAAGATTAGTGTCCACTAAACACAGTGAGTAACAAATGTTTCGGGAAAATGGCCAACATACTGAACAAAAGAGATGTTATCCCCTCACGCAGTTATTTTTCCAAAGTGGTAATACCTGTGGTGTACGCAAAACGGGAGGGATCTCACAGCTGTCGAGTACTTTGCTACGAGTTTTATTCAAATCAGTTGTGCAGGTATAAGGAATGGAGTTAAAGACTTTATATTATTTCTTTACAAACGTTCATTTATAAAGATTAATTTACATGAATGTAGCCCAATGTAAAGGTGAAAGCAGTGCCCAGTTGATTTCATTTTGTGTCAGGTTTGGTAAAGTTTTTTCTCTTTTTTTATTTCTCTTCTAAGAGATGCGTTGAATTTAGGTGAATAAGGAGGGCCAATTTTATTTTTATGCAAAGATTTGTACAGATGTGAAGACGTGAAAGCAGCAATAACAGCATTTTTTGCCACTAAAATCAATGAATAATTGTGAGAAATTATCATTTTGGCCGTAATCATGCAGCCCTAGTATAATCTATAACTAAGTACTAAGTAGGTTGGGTTAACGATGACAATAATCAGTCCTGTACTGCAAATATAAAGTTATGCTAGATGATAGGAGATTCTTCACAGTTAATGCATGGACAACCCTCAGGAAAGACAACAAGTGGATATGTGATGAAACACTTGAAACACAAAAATGCTCTCTCACTTAGAAAAAAAAAGACAATTATTTCTTTTAAAATATTCCTCATTAAAATTAGCATTTGGCCTTGACAAATTGGACCTGGCTTCTTTTAAAAGTCCTTCTCCAGGCATCGATTAAACCCCTAAAAAATCATCTCTGTTCATCAAAATTACATATTTAGTGCTTTCTTTTCCCAAAGAAATAATCCCTTGGCCTAAATGTAACTGCAGCATTTCCCCTCATTTAGTATGCGTGAATCTATAAAAAATGAAATATGAAAATTAACTGACAAGTTTTCTGGCTGAACAGTCCTAAGTTTTTTTAAGTGGGAGAAGGAAAACTCTGCTTTACTTCGAAAACAGGAGAATATAGGAGTAGATACTGTTCTGGGTCTCCATGGATCAGACTTGTTTGTTCAGCACATCCCACAGATACTCGATTGGATTGAGATCTGGAGAATTTGGAGACCAAGTCAACACCTCAAACTCGTTGTTGTGGTCCTCAAACCATTCCTGAACCATTGTTGCTTTGTGGCAGGGCGCATTATCCTGCTGAAAGAGGCCACAGCCATCAGAGAATACCGTTTCCATGAAAGGGTGTACATGGTCTGCAACAATGCTTAGGTAGATGGTACGTGTCAAATTAACATCCACATGGATGGCAGGACCCAAGGTTTCCCAGCAGAACATTGCTCAAAGCATCACACTGCCTCTGCTGGTTTGCCTTCCTCCCATAGTGCATCCTGGTACCAGGTGTTCCCCAGGTAAGCAACACACACAGACCCGGCCATCCACGTGATGTAAAAGAAAATGTGATTCATCAGACCAGGACACCTTCTTCCATTGCTCAGTGGTCCAGTTCTGATGCTCACGTGCCCATTGTTGGCGTTTTTGGTGGTGGACAGGGGTCAGCATGGGCACCCTGACTGGTCTGTGGCTATGCAGCCCCATAATCAACAAACTGCGATGCACTGTGTTCCGACACCTTTCTGTCAGAACCAGCATGAACTTTTTCATCAATTTGAGCTACAGCAGCTCGTCTGTTGGATCATACCACAGAGACCAGCCTTTGTTCCCCACGTGCATCAATGAGCCTTGGCCACCCATGACCCTGTTGCTGGTTCACAACTGATCCTCCCTTAGACCTCTGTTGATAAATACTGACCACTGCAGACTGGGAACACCTCACAAGAGCTGTAGTTTTGGAGATGTTCTGACCCAGTCGTCTAGCCATCACAATTTGGCCCTAGTCAAACTCAGTCATATCCAAAATGTTCACTTGCTCCCTAATATATCCCACCCACTAACAGGTGCCATGATGAAGAGATAATCAGTGTTATTCACTTCATCTGTCAGTGGTGATAATGTTATGCCTGATCAGTGTATATTAAATATTGATATTTTCATAGTATTTCATAGAGCAAAAAAATACATACAGTGCACAGCATGCATTGGTCTGTTCTAAAGGTGAAAATATAAATATATCTAATTGCATTTCATATTCTGCTAGCAAATGTGAGCTGCTGGTTAATTTCAGACAAAAACAATCCAGCAATCACACACTGTATTTGTAGGTGTTTCATACAGCAAAAGGACAAAAAAGGGCATGGTGATTTTCAGAGCTTTCTTTCACATTTGGTCTTAATGCAATCACGAAAAACGTTTTTGCCTGAACTATGGCCTGTGAGTGCCAGAGATAAGTGTTTTAATCAGGGCACATGATTTTGTGATTACTATCGTGATGTAAAGAGTCTTTCAACAAATGGGGAAAAAAAGGCTCCTGTAATACACTGCATGCTCTAGCTTTATGAACAAATATTATATCCTCCTACAAGTGGTTGCAGCATGAGGCTCAGTATTTATGTTTCTCTGCCATGTGAGTATCTTCCACAAGTAATTACTTTTCTGTGTGCCACACCAACACTGAGCTTTGGTGGTGTTCAGAGCCTGAGCTCTTATGATTCCAGACTGTGTTTTCTACATCTTGACCACCTACCAGCTTCCCTCCCGCAGTAAACTCACACACCCGTCACACACACCTGCTATCCTCTCAATGCTCTCAGCAGGCCTGCTGCCAGTCTCCTTAGCAGTCAGCCAATCAGTCACTGCTCTGTAGTTTAGATCAGACGGTGCTCCCTTCATTGGCTGACTCAGAAGCAGGCAGCCAGGCTCACAGCAGTGGTTTGAGAGAGTGGCCCTCAATTGTTTTGTTGTAGAATTAAGCATGTTGTATTCAGGGCAGGGCTGTTTCATTAGTTTAATGCTTCACCAGGTTAGAGGCTTCATTAGCCAAATGTACCCTTTCTTCTCTAATCAGATCAGCAAAATCAGATCAGTGTGTATCATCAAATACTATTTTTGCATAGGGGATCTCCTGCTGTATCAAATATTGGAAGTAGAATGGTCCTCTGAGATTTTTTTAAAACTCTTTCTGGGTCTCAGATTCAATTTTTCCCATCTCCGTCACTCTCATCTTTTCATTTAGTGGTGTACAGTTATTGCTTTCTCCCCAAAAGATTGCGCATGCCAAATATGTCAAAAATAGCTTTTTTTCTGCACCTCTGTTCACTTTGCATTCTGTACGTCTCTACTTCTGTTTGTGAGTGTTTGTGTGTTTCCTTTTCCCTGTTTTTCATTCATTCCCGCCCAGTGCTGCAGTCATGGCAAGGAATGAATCCACAATTTGGCTCATAGTATTTCTCAAAGGACTCCAAGGAGAAAACTCAATCTTCATGGTTAATTCTAAAAAGGCAACTAAGGACTTGCGTAAATGTAGCCTGCAAAAGTCAGCAGACAACCATTTTCTACATCAATCCAGGGTTTTTAACATTGCTGTTGGTGCTTGGTGGTTCCTGATTGGTGAACATTGTGCAACTAAGATGAAATGAATAGCTCCATTCTGTTACAAAAAAAGAATAAAATCTTACATTTTGATAAGCTCCAGCAGCTGAAGCTCTTTTTTAGCCCTTCTTTATCGCTCTAATGTTGAGCCCTCGGGTATTCTTGAACCTCTGACCTCAATTCATACAGCTTGCTTTTCACAGGCTGCCTCCTTCCTCTGGTGAGATGGAGGTGAAGCAAATTGATAAGATGTGCTGATAGTTAATTTGGTAATGTTACCGGCTGTTCATTTTTGCCAGGCAGGAATGGGTCTCTGAGGCTTTTGTCACATGCTGTGCTATCTTTTCCATCGAACCCTTAAAAATGTAATGCAGTGTACATTGATCTTATTCCTACGTCCGTGAGTGTACAGTAAGAGAATTTTTCAATGCTTTTCCAGGTTTCTGTCAGGACCTTTTTTCAGTAAATAGTAACTGATTTCACAGTAGAGGTTCAATCTAATCAGTCCAGAAATTAAATTGTGTCTTATATTTCCTGCTGTCCAAAAAGTAATGAATTCTTTTCAAGGGTGATGATTTTACAGAGTACCTGACACACATGAGAGAATAGATGTAGTGCAGTAGCATAAACACTCTCCTCCTTGTTTATGCAATAAATGGCATTTTTAAAAAATGAGGGAAACATTGCATTCTGTTTGCATGGTAATTCATTTTTGGGTTCTCTTAAAACTCACAAGTGTTTCTGCTTAATCAGAAACTGATAAATAAGTAATAGAAACTAAGCCTGCTTTCCTCTACTCTTTAGGGGGCTGGTATGTTTTTGAGTGCTTCATGGACTGAGCATGTTAGACTATCATTCGCTATGGTTTATTTTTTTCATGACACAAACAGCTCTAATGACAATTTGAACAATTTCTACAGTACATTTTCCTTTTATTTTTCTAAATTAAGTCAGAAAGTGTTAGTACAATGGACTTATTTCTTTTACATTGTTTTGTTCTACTCCAATTTGATTTAAAATGAAGTCACAGTAGTTTTTATTAGTTTAAAATGGTTGTTGACATCTATCTGTCTGTCACCAGGTAAACGACATATAAGAATTACAGACCGTTACACAGTGTCAATATTTATTTAACCAAAACTAAGTCAATGCAGAAGCAGTATGTGAGAATCTAAGTACACCCTCACTGCTCTCATAGTAATTAAGAGGGCAAGTAGCAGCCAGGTGCTGCTAGTCAAATGCACTTGATTAATTGATAATCAGTAAGTGTGAGCACCTCTATAAAAGCAGAAGTTTTGGCAGTTTGCTGGTCTGGAGCATTCAGGAAAAATATGCAGAAATGATCCTAAAAATCTGGGAAGGGTTATCATTTTCCAAGCAATTTGAAAAACATCATTCTACAGTGATAAAATTATTAAGTGGAAAGTGGGAAACATTTAAGACAGTTGCCAGTCTTCCCAGAAGTGGACATCCCATCAAATTCACCCCAAGGTCAGAGAAACTGCAATAAACCCAAGTGCTATATCTCAGACTCTACAGGCCTCAGTTAGCATGTTAAATGTTAAAGTTCATGACAATACAATTAGAAGAAGACTGAACAGGTATGGCTTGTTTGGAAGGGTTGCCAGGAGAAAGAAACAATGTCATTGTCATGACAATGTCATGACAGATGAGACCAAAGTGGTGCATATCAGCACAAACACCTCATACCATCTGTCCAGCATGGTGGTGGAGAGTTGATTATTTGGGCATGTTTTGCAGCCACAGAACCTGGGCACCTTGTAGTCGCTGAGTCGACCATGAACTCCTCTGTATACCAAAGCATTGTATAGTCAAATGTGAGGCCATCTGTCAGGTAGCTTGAGCTTGGCCTTGGTCGTGCAGTAGGACAATGATCCAAAGCACAGCAGCAAATCTACAACAAGGTGTTGCAATGACCCAGTCAAATCCCAGACCTCAACCCAATTCAAATACTGGGGTGGGACCTTAAAAGAGCTGTTCAAAAACAAATACCTGCAAACCTCAATGAACTGAAGTAGCGTTATGATGAGTGGGTTAAAATTCCTCCACAACAATGTAAGAGACTAAGTTATACAGAGAACAATTACTTTGTGAGTTATTACTGTTAAACGTGGTTCAAGCTGTTGAATCATGGGGTGTACATAGTTTTCCAGGCACTCCTTCTGCATTTTAGCTTAGTGTTAAATAAAAATGACAGTGTAATATGTCATGTATGTCATGTGTTGTTGTTCATCTCAGGTTGTATTTAACTAATTATAAGATCTGGTAAGGACTAGTGTTTTTTTTTTTTTTTTTTTTTTTTTTTTTATTTAAAACCTT
>VUQS01075496.1:0-14085 GCA_015108495.1 Heterochromis multidens
ACAGCAGGGTGCAAGATGCTAGCAGGCAGGGCATACATGGAACGCCATAACCAAGTGGCTGGCATAGTATACAGGAACATCTGTGCCAAGTATGGCCTGGAAGTCCCAAGGTCTAAATGGGATACGCCCCCTAGGGTGGGTGAGAATGACCAAGCTAAGATCCTGTGGGACTTCCAGATACAGACAGACAAACTGGTGATGGCTAACCAACCGGACATAGTAGTGGTGGACAAGCAGAGGAAGAAGGTTGTAGTGATAGATGTAGCTATACCAAGTGATAGCAACATCAGGAAGAAGGAACACGAGAAGCTCGAGAAATACCAAGGGCTGAGAGAGGAGCTGGAGAAGGTGTGGAGGGTGAAGGGAACAGTGGTCCCCGTGGTAATCGGAGCACTCGGGGCAGTGACCCCCAAACTGCTCCTGCGGCAGGTTGAACTTCCTGAGTTGCCGCAGGAAGTTCAACCTCTGCTGGGCCTTCTTCTGGACAGAGTCTATATGTGAGGACTCCGTCTGGATGCACAAGTGTATCCTTTGGTGAAGTATTTTTAACCTCACACATAAGAGGCACCACACACAGCTGGAATATTAGTATTTCTCTTCATTTACAAGTTGTTTCAACTATTATTCAATTGCTGTTTAGGTTTCTTTTTATATGATTAAAAAGAAAAGTATATCATCTTGTCACACTGCTCCTTATTATGAATTTAAATAAAAGTACTCTGAAACAGCTGTAGTTAGGCTATAACATGACAACAAATGATGCATGTTGCAGTTGTGCCAGATGTTATATTTAATTGAAATAGCTTTAAAATGAAAGACGTTTGATGTTGGGAAAAGCCTGTTATCCAGACTGTTCTCTCCTTGACCTCGGAGCAGAGAGGACCCTTTGCAAGGACAAAACACAAACTGTGGGAGAGAGAAGGCAAAAGTTAATGACCACTATGAGGAGGCTGCTGGAAAAAATCTCTGTGACCCCATTCATACTACTATCTCACAAGTGCCTCCCACGAAACAGGAATTCCAGACAGCTTCTCCTGATGATGTCATGAGAAGTGACATCATCATGGCATCAGGACTGAAGCTCGTGACGACACAGCACAGCAGAGAACTGTTAAAATTATAACTTTATTTTTACATGATACAAATTGTGTTTGGCCTCCTGCCTTTTCACAATAAAAGCACATTTCCATTGCAGACTGACTCATCATCATCATCATCCTCCTCAGACAGGTATTTACAGGCACATTTACACACTGTTAGCAAACTGTACACAGTCAGTAGAAACAACTGATCCTGGAGTTCTTTTATACAAACCCTTAAAGTTTTTTTATTCCCTTATAGTAGAAAAAACGATTCAGTAACAAACAGAGCTCAACCAATCAGAGCTGATGATCAAACTGTACAGAGATCAGGTGACATGCGCATCATCAGTGACAAGGCAGGTTTTAAGCCCCGCCCTTCACCTTTAAAAAGGAAGAAAGAAAATTATACTGAAGAAGCACCATAAATCTGCATCATCATCATCATCATCATCAACACGCATGCAGAAATCTATTGTGACCGAAGAACTACAACTACAGGTCAAACACAGGCTCAAAAAGCACACAAGCAAAACACAGAGTCAGAATTATCAGAAGAAGAAGAAGAAGAAGAGTCCAGCAGGAAGAACTGGTTCAGCAAAATCTGGTTCAGGTCTCTAGTTTGGTTCAGTTCAGCTCAGCAGCAGGGACCATCATCAGAGTCCACCTGCTAGGTTCAGTCCAGCCAAAGTCCATTAACACTGGGGACACGCAGCACGAGTCCAGGACAGGCCGGGAGGGTCCAGGACACATGAGCAGCGCCGTCCACAAAGAGCAACATGACACGCTAACAGCTGAAACAACATGGCTGCCATGAAGACAGAGCCGTAATGTCAGGCTGAATCCAAATGTCTTGACAGATGCCACCATGTCGACTCTTTACACTGGCACCCAGAATTTGCATGACCTTTTAATCCTGGTATGTGCAGTGAATCCGGATCCTCGCAGGGTCGGATTGTTTTTGTACTATAAACATTACAATACTGATGAGAACAAGAAAGCATCCATAGTGGGACCCTTAAAATCTGGTACTGGATGTGCACAGCCCAAGACCAGAAGGCTCTGCGGTGAGTGATTAAAACCACGCAGGGCATCAACAGCATCCATCTACCCAGTAGAAGTGATACTGGTGAGGTACATGCACAGATAAAACCCACCCCATCCACAGCCTGTTCACCCTGCTGCCATCTGGCAAGCAGTACAGAAGTATCCAGTGGTGCACCACCAGAATTTGGAGCAGGTTCCTTCTTTTCTTCAGGCTGTGATGCTGCTGAATTCATCGTCCATCCTTTTTTCATTAGTAGCATGCAGGGACTACATCTACAATTTCATTTTACAACCTTCTGTTGGGTAACGGTCATTTAAATGAGTCTGCAATCTCTGTTTAGATTCAGCCTGTCAGGCAGGTCATCAGCTGGTGTCAGCTGATATCAGAGCTGAAAACTAACACTTGTCATGTGTAGCTCTGCAGATGTAAAGTAGATGAACAAGGCTACCATAGCAATGGATGTGGTAGCAGCAGGTAACAACCGTGGTACAACACCTGGACCAGTGTTTCAACCTACTTGTAGCTGAGTTCTCAAAGTACACTGTGTCCACTGAATGATAAAGAACATTTTTAACAGTTGCAACTCAATGAAAATGCTGAGGGACACACACCGCAGAGAAAAACAGGAAGCCACAGTCTCTACAATCTGTGATCTGAAACAGCAGCCGAGCACAGTGTGGTACCTCTGGGTTCACTCTGTTTTGTTTGTTGGGGGTGGGGGTGGGTTCTTCTGGCATATTGTCAGGGTTTGTGTATGTTGCTGTTGTTTTTTTCTTCCCTGGTTCAATAAAAGCGAAACATTAAAATTGATTTATTTTTCCAATTTGCAGGGGGACACATGATCAATAAGGCTGCTGTCAGAACACACAGCGCCACCTAGCTGCAAGAGTGAAGGCACAGCTGGGATTAAATAAGTATAAATAGGACTTACAATATGTACACACAATAAGTTAGTAACTAGCTAGCACACACGCACAGTTTCTCTCTCACACACACACACACACACACACACACACACTCTCTCTCTTTAACTCCTCCCACAGATTTTAGATTGTTTTTTCAGCAGGTTCGACTTTAATGTTTCAGTTAACGTTCAGTGTAACTCCAGTCTCTGTTCACCATTTCTGTTCACATGAAACAAATCTCCACTACTGCCTTTTTTTACCTGCACAATATTGTCTAAATTAGGGACATCCAAGAACTAGTCATTTGTGGGCTGGACTACTGTACGAAATTCCTTCATTCCTAGGAAGCTCCAACTGCACTTTGAGAAGCCTTCATTGATCCAAAATGCTGCAGCAAGAGTATCAACAGGGACCAAAAAACAGTATCAGTATGTAGCGGCTTCTCTTCATTAGCTCCCTGTTAAATCTAGAATAAAATGAACTTTTTCTCCTATAAAGACGATGTACCCATAATGACGAGTTTTGACACCTCAGTATATATCAATAAAGAAAAGTCCAGCTGGTGGTTTGACCACTGGACCAAAGTCCAGCAGGTTTGACGACCATTAGAATAGTTTCCAAATTTTTCCAAAGGTAGCTGCATAGGCAACCGCTTCTGATATACACTCAGTCATTTTGTTTCTTAAGCAGGCCTGAAATATGACAGAAACCGCTCAGTTCAGAAAACAGCTTCAAGGGTTACTCCTAGTCAGCTTTAAAGGGTTAAAGACTTAAAGATCCAACTCCCCACATACCATAGCCATAATGACCCAGCTTTATCATAGAGTTGCAGGAAAAAATATATGAACCCTTTGGAATTTTTAATATTTCTACATTAAAATGATCTAATAACTTTAACAATTAGAAAACAAAATGCTGTTCAAACGCCTGTCCTTCCATGCGTGTCAGCATTAGGCAGGGAGAGCAGCATGAAGACCCAACACAGGACAGAGCAGGCATCAGTGAAGGCAAATATGACACTGATCAAGTCAGATACACCATAAGAGGTGGAGCTGGGCTGCAAAGCAGCTTGCAGATCAAAGCAACTGCGGGCAGGCTAAAGCAGCTTCAACAGCATGCACTGTATCAGATTTACCAGTTGGATGTGTATCAGCTGAGCTACCAGCTGATGTGGGCAAGGTTTGTGGTTGAAGTTGGCTTTGTGGTCTGCATGAACTGACATTCTGCTTGATTAATTTATTGAAAACATTATCCAAAATTTCATATCTGTAAGTGATAAAAGTATTTTTTATTTTCAGTGTATCAGTGTGAAGAGACACTGTTGAACACGTCTGGTGGAATCAAAAAGATTGTCTAGAGTGAGAGTTTCCTAAAGCAGAAAGGGAAGTAGAGCCAGCTCCCACTTTGCCTGTGGGAGGCTGTCTGCCTCCCACAGGCTTCAAACTTTGACTCTTCTTAAAGCTTATAGTTCAGACTGGATCAGGTGTCCCTGAACCATCTGAGAGTTGTGCTGCAACACACATTAGTCTGGGACAATCAGCCCTAACCCAAATGGGAACCAGGGAAGTACTGTTACACTGGATTTTATTATTGCTGGAGTCCCTCCTCGGAATCCAGGGTTTAATCCTGGTTACCAGAAGGAACCCTGCAAACTGTAAAAGATCTAACCACCACCTGAAGATGTGGTTTAAACTTTCTTCCAGCTCTGACAAAGATCCTCACTGTGTCAGGAGACCTCACTGGGTCACATTCATCACTTGCGGGTTCAGTTTCAAGCAAAATCTAAACCTGCATTCATACAGAACTGACTGATGAATCAATCTGGACCCCATCTGTAGCTGAGGAAGACTGGAAGGAGTGGGACCAGCAGGTCAGGTCCTGCTATGAATGAGAAACTGGAGTCACACTGAAACGTGGCTTAAATTCTCCCTGATTCTGGTTCTTTTATTGCGCTTTTTAAAACTCTGTCCTGATCGTCAACGTCAGAGCTGCTGGTTTCAGTAGAAAAGGTGAAACATACAAACAGCACATCTGAGATCAGGAGATCAATAATCAATACATGAGAATCTGAGTAGAAACTATTTCACTTGTGCTTTTTGACTCACAGACAGTAGAACAGCAGGGAACTCTGGGAAACGTAGTGCAAGGCAGCAGGTGACAGTGATATTCCCTGATCTAATTGGAAAGATTGTCGTTCTCCACCATAGGCTGGCGTCAGTCGGCGTAATGTGGCTTCAGGTTTGGTTTAGGTTAGTTTAACATTAGTTTCACTGCTGCTGCTGTGTGAGGAAATCTAAAGACCTGGGATCTCCTGAGTCTGACTATAAAAGCTCATATATCCTGACACATATGCACACACATGCACACACCACACACACACACACAGATGCACACAGCAGGAAGACACAGTGCCACAGCAGTCCAGTCATTTCCACTGCTTCAGTCTTTGTCAAGATATTCATCCCCATCCTCCTCCTCTGCTGATTAGAGGTCCGTGACCTTGTTCTCCACCAAGGCGGCAACCTGCTGCAACCGATAGGCCAGCTGCATCTTCTGACCTGAACTGTCCTCCTCCAAAGACATGATGATCTGACAGGAAGACAGTACAGAGAGAGAAAGGTACAGAAATGTAAGATTGGTCTAGTCAGTTGCTAATAACAAAATAATTTTTTTGTTTTTGTAATCAGTAATGTTATCCACTGGATTACAAAAAATGTAATGTAATCTGAATACTTCTGGATTACTTCAAAATAAAAGAGTGCACCTTTAACCAAAAAAAAAAAAAGAGGCAGCCACAAAATTTGAAGTATTTTTCACTTTAAACATCTAAAAACATTTGTAGTGCAAATAAAGTTCTAACTAAGCATTTAAAGGTGTTTGAAGTAAATAAACCTTATAGAAACCATGCAGGCACAAACACGTATATATGTGGAGGACTTGTAGTATCAGACAAGCCTTCTCTCAAAACTACTTTTATATTTGATTTTTATTATAAATGGAAAGGAATAAAAATGCCATTATTCATAGATCATCATAAAAAACAGATGGAACTATCATTAAACTCAATGTTAAAAAATGGTGACCTTAGAAGAGTGACTTACTTTGGTATACACTGAAACAGGTTCAACATTTAGATTTAGTAAAATTACTCTCAGAAACAGAAATACAAGTTTACTGAAATGAAACTGTAATCTAATTACAACTGCTTTAAATAAAATCAAGGCTAAAATAGTTACTTTATTGTAATCTGATTCCTTCCAATTACATGTAATCCATTACAAGCCCATATCCTGTGTATCTGCGTGTGTGTGTGCATTACCTGGTCGTAATATTTGTTGATGTACTTGTAGAGCTCATGGAGAGCAACAAGACTGTTCATCTCTGATGCAAAACTCTACAGGCAGATAGATAAAGACAGTTTTAACTTCAGGTTAGTTTTTCTCCTACAGTGGAATATCAGTATTTCAGCTGTTTCAGCTCTGTTGAGTCTGTGTTTACTGACCCCAGAAAGTTCAGTCAGAGTGGAGTTCATCTCTTGATAACAGCCTGATGCAGCACTGTGGATGTCACTGTAATACCTGAGCACATACAGAGAAGCATGTCAGTACTGCAGCTGTCAGACTCATAGAATCATCAGTTAAATTATATATTTTCTTCCTCACAGCATAAAAACAGTAACTATATGTCAGTCTTTCTATAATGCAGTATGAGCTATGTAATGGGGACAGGAAGCTGTCTCACCTTTCCACCAGCTGTTTGTATCGAGGGATCTCTCTGGCGTACAGCAGCTTGTTTACAGGTGAGTCCTGGACAAAAAGCAATCATGAAGTCAGATGACTAGAAAACAAAACAAAACAAAAAAAAACAAGCTACACAGACAGGCCAAGAGAGAGAGTTCATACCCGTCCCACTTTGTGCTCAGAGGTGGTGCAAGAGTCTATGAAGGTCTGAGCGATGACAGACAGAACAGCGTCAATGCTGTCGGTCACTTGAACGTCCAGAACGAACTGAGGGTTCTTCAGGATGTTGACCCAGAACCTGAGAGGGAGACTGGAGCGAGACAGAGATGGGTCAGAGTGAGAGGGTTGCGTGAGTTGAAAATCTCAATCAGGTAAACAAGTGTGTGCCTCACCTGTTGGTCTTCCAGATGTGGACAGTCTCTGGGTCGTCAATTCCATGTTTCTCAGCCATGTCGTCCAGAAAGTCAAAGAAAAACCTCACGGCAATTGGAGGAGGGCGCTTTGTACTGAGTATCGCCACAAAGACGTCATCCACAAACTTTTGCAATGTCCCCTAGTGAGAGACAGAAAAGTAAAGCAGAAAGACAGATAGCCAGGTGGTCAGGTAATTCTCAGGTGTGTGTTTGTTTGTATTTATCACATGGTAAGGACAGCAACCTGATAGCATGGGGACCAAATAAATGGGCTCTCACAAAGATAACCTTAAATTCAAGGGGGATGCCCTTTACAGATTTTAGTGTTTATCCCACATACCTCGAAGACCAGGAGTTTGTACAGTATGTAGAGGTGTGTGGTGGAGAGTTAACAGTTATCAGAACACACACATCTATTATGCATGTTTCCACTGTTTGAAATTAATTTCCTGTTGTTTAACCTTCAGAACTAATGGTCCTCACTATGTCTGTTCTGGTCTGGCGTCCCCACAATGCATTAAAGCAAGGATATGTGTGTTACCTTCATGGACAGCAGCCTGGTCAGGTAAATCTCTGGGATGGCCTTGGCTCTCTCCCTCTCCCTCATGCTGCTCTTCCTGTGTTTTGGGATTTCAGGATCTTCACTGCTCTTCACCAGGTGCCACAGGCGCAGACCCTCCTCCTCCTCACCCTCCAGCATCGGCGTTTCTACAGCCACCATAAAGAGACGATTAGTCGCCACAAAAAACAGAACATGACAATTTCTGAGTTATCTCAGGGCTCATGATGTTTGGGGTTCATACTTTTACATAGATTTGATATATTTTTCCTCTTTTTGTGCTACTTTGAATTCTAGATTTCCCAGCTCATTTTCATCTCTGGGAGTTCTAGATTGTTCTGTTTGTGGTGATGTCAGTTCTAGGTTTTCCAGGCATTATAAATGCTTCACAGTTTCAGGTGATTTCAAAGTTATACTTCAGGGTTTTACATTATATTTTACATTGTATTTTTCTGGGTGGTAGATGGTTCCACATATTCTGTTGTGATTCTGTTGTATTCTTACTCTCTCCAGTTTGGAAGACCTGGTTGACGCCGACTCCACCAGAACTTTGAGAACGAGGGATGAGAGCGACCGTTGCTCCGTCAGGAACCTGAAGAACCAAACAGTAGAGATGGATGTGAATGAGGGGGTGGAGAACAGGAAGGAGGAGCAGAGAAAGAGGTGGAGGTGGCCCATGATTGGCCAGTTGTTTTCACCTTATAGTGCTGCAGCGTGTTGAGTCGTTTCCAGCGACCCTGAACCACTGCTGTGACATCATCATCCGACAAGGTCAGGTGACCTGCTTGACCTGAACGCCACTCTGTTGACAGAGAAACAGGTATGTATGAGCTGCCAGTCTGAATGAACTGATATGTTTTTGCCATACATTCTCAGAGCCACTAACTGAATATTTAAAACACCCACTAATGACTAACTTCAACCAATTATATCTCTTACGATCAGATATCTCAAACAACAGACAGGTGAGACAGGTGTTTACCCAGGTCAAGACTGTCAGCTGATGGTCTCTGAGAGAATGGAGCTCCTCTGTAGACCTGATCCAGGATCTTATCTTTCACCTGAACACAAGCAGACAGCAAAGTGAGTGGTAAATAAAAAGGTGAGGAACACACAGACAGACAAAGGTATTTAGAAATCCCAGTGGAATTAATAATATAGACTACTCCTTCTATGAACTTGAACATAAGATACTGTAATAACACTTTGTATCTGCAAAGCATACACCACCAGAGGGCAGTTTCTACTGGTGGAACATGTAGCTGAGCTCAGTGAGCTGTGAAAGATGGCAAGATGTGTGCCTCAAGAAAGCTGAAACTAAAGATGGCAATGCTAAACACCGCAAGTGTCATTGGATCCTCCATCAACCAGAAAGGAAGAAGGTAGAGGTGTTCCCAGTGACCAATTTCCTTGTGAAATGAAATGAAATGAAATTCAAATATAGACTACTCAACTAGTCTAAAAGTAAGAAAACAGTCAGAAGGTGGCTAACTTTAGCATTGCTATCACCTGTAGGGGCTTTCATTAGAAATGAACACACACATGCCTCCATGAATGTGGTTACGCAGTGCTCAGTCATATAAATGATGCAGTCTAGATCAAACAACATTTTCATTTTCTTAACATCTGTTCCACTTTCCAGCTTGCTTGTTTACAACATCAGGACTTAAGCACAGGGAGAGTACAGCTGCCGTCTGGTGCGGTTGTATGGGCTGTAGCCACTTGTATTGATATCTGCCTGCGTGACCCAACAGTTAACTGGTGTTGTACCTTGATGAAACGTTAGTAATTAGTGTAATCATGTATTATTTCTAATGCCAGATTGTAAGGATAGCAAGGTTAAATCGACTAATCACATATATCCTTAGCCACAATAACTTATATCACCAGCTTAGATTCTATTATGTATTGTCATACACAGTATACCCTGGTAAAATGTCCAATAGGTGTGAAGGTATTAAAAATTAGACACTGCCCAACCATACAAACATGTACATACCTGTGTGATCGTGTCAGTGTCGAGCACTTTAACAGGACATGGCTGAACCTCGACTCCATTTTTCACCAGCACTGTCAGAGTCTGAGAGAAAGAGACACAGGAGATGACTTGTCATAAATAAATGAACAATCCAGCTGCAGACCCCTGTGATGCTGTTGCTCTGGTTACCACTGAGCAATATTCAATGTCCTCTCGCAGCAGATGACTGTCATTGAGCGTTCGTTTGGCTTTTCCCGTCACAGTGTCCACTGGCCCTTTGTCCACCTGATACTTTATGGCTCTGTAGAGCATGTAGAGAGGCTCCCCTGCCACCTCCTGAGAGACAGAAAGAACAGTGACCAGGTGTCCTACATTACATGGGACTGCACTGCAGTTTTACACCTTGTCCCTCACCCTGTATGAGACAATCTCCCACGTTTTGATTGACTCTAGTTTACAAAACTCAAAAAGAAATTTATTGATCTCTGGAGACGCCCTGCTGAGACCCAAACATGAATATCCAGTGAAAAGAGCAGATGAGATGTCAATTAACAGTTATTGCAAAAGAAAAATGGAATATCTGGGTATCACAAAATACTATAAAAATGTACTTTACCTTACTTTTATGCTTGTATTTGACTAAAATACAGTATAATTGTCCTTCAAGTTATGGATAACAAATATGTAACTGGCATACTTTGTGTTGCCCACAAACATCCACTTTGTCCCTCACTGAGTTTATTGGGATGTGGTCTGGGACCTGGGGTCAGGTGAAATGGGACAGACAGTGGGAAAGAGGCAGAGAGGCATGTGCAAAGAGAGACAGACAGGCAGTTACCTTCAGGAAGGAGTAGAGGCAGATCGACATCCAGTTGGTCAACATCTTCTCAACGACTGTCTCTGTCCTGAAAGACAGATATACAAGCAAAGACATCAGCAGGACTTCCAGCTGAAAGTACAGATCTGAGCCATAAATCAGGCTGTAAAGTCGTGAAACTTCTGATTCCACACATACACTATACTGCCAAAGGTATTCACTCACTCATCCAAATCATTGAATTCAGGTGTTCCAATCACTTTCATGGCCACAGATGTATAAAATCCAGCACCTAGGCATGCAGACTGCTTCTACAAACATTTGTGAAAGAATGTGTCGCTCTCAGGAGCTCCAGTGTTGTACCGTGATAGGATGCCACCTGTGCAACAAGTCCAGTTGTGAAATTTCCTCACTACTAAATATTCCACAGTCAACTGTTAGTGGTATTATAACAAAGTGGAAGTGATTGGGAACGACAGCAACTCAGCCATGAAGTGGTAGACCACGTAAAATCACAGAGCGGCGTCAGCGGATGCTGAGGTGCATAGTGCGCAGAGGTCACCAACTTTCTGCAGAGTCAATAGCTGCAGACCTCCAAACTTCATGTGGCCTTCAGATCAGCTCAAGAACAGTGCGTAGAGAGCTTCATGGAATGGGTTTCCAAGGCCGAGCAGCTGCATCCAAACTTTACATCACTGGACTCTAGAGCAGTGGAGACGTGTTCTCTGGAGTGATGAATCACACTTCTTCTTCTGGCAATCTGATGGACGAGTCTGGGTTTGGTGGTTGCCAGGAGCACAGTACTTGTCTGACTGCATTGTGCCAAGTGTAAAGTTTGGTGGAGGGGGGATTATGGTGTGGGGTTGTTTGTCAGGAGTTGGGCTCGGCCCCTTAGTTTCAGTGAAAGGAACTCTTAATGCTTCAGCATACCAAGACATTTTGGACAGTTTCATGTTCCCAACTTTGTGGGAACAGTTTTGGGATGGCCCCTTCCTGTTCCAACATGACTGACAGTGCACAAAGCAAGGTCCATAAAGACATGGATGAGTGAGTTTGGTGTGGAACAACTTGACTGGCCTGCACAGAGTCCTGACCTCAACCCGATAGAACACTGTTGGGATGAATTAGAGCGGACACTGTGAGCCAGGCCTTCTCGTCCAACATCAGTGTCTGACCTCACAAATGCGCTTCTGGAAGAATGGCCAAAAATTCCTATAAACACTCTCCTAAACCTTGTGGAAATCCTTCCCAGAAGAGTTGAAGCTGTTATAACTGCAAAGGGTGAGCCGACATCATATTAAACCCTATGGATTAAGAATGGGAGTCACTCAAGTTAATATGTGTGTGAAGGCAGACGAGCAAATAATTTTGGCAATATAGTGTATGTTTTTTTTATGTCCCAATGACCATTGAAATTTACATTATGGCAATGGCAATTTTATTTATATAGCACATTTCATTACATGTAAACTCAATGTGCTAACATAGAAGATAAAAACAGAAGAACCTGTGTAGGTTTACAATCCCTTAAGGCAGTGAAAACAAAACAAAACAAAACCTATTAATTGTAGGACTGTGTGGAAAAAAAAGGTTTTGAGTCTGTTTTTTAATGTACGCACAGATGTAACTGATCTAAGGTCATGAATGGCTCTCTTTCCATTCATTTAGAGACTTAACCCAAAATAACTGCCTAGAGGTGGGGGCCAATGAAAAGACTTGCTTCTAGAAAGACTAAAAAATATTGGGTTCTTTTGAAGGATCTGCAGCAAATTTCAAATATCTCTTAGTAGAATTCTGAAATCTGATGATGGTTGAAGCAACTTTAAACCTAAAAACACTTGTTGAGTTGTTGTAATGTGTCTGAAGTCGTATTTGTTTTACGTACCGACGCAGCATGAGTTTGGGGTTTTTGGCAACATACTGCTGCACCAGGTCCTGCAGCAGAGTCTTCATGACCTCGGTGAAGTACTCTAGTTTGTCGTGAAGAGCCATGGTGAGCAGGCTGGCCACGTAACCCCGGTCTCGCTGGGAGAAGCCCTGCTGGGCCTCCAAAGTGTGGATGAACTGAGACAGACAGACACACACACACACACACACACACAGGCATATAGAGTAAATATCACCCGTGAGTCTGGGGCCACCTGATCTTAGACATCATATGACCCTTCTCCTGCCCCCTCTCACTATCACCACTCACCCTGGTGAGGAAGAGTCTGTTGTTGAGCAGGTTGTTGAGCTGCTGCAGGCCCTGCTCCACAGTCTGCCTCCTGGACTCAGGCAGATCTAGCTGGCGGCTCAGTGGTGCAGTCTGCTGGCCAGGGAAGAAAACTCTCTCTGCATATGTCCTGTAGTCCAGCAGGGGGACTCCTGGGCCTCCCACATCACTGCTCAGATCCATCATCTCTGTCATCAGGTCTAAAGGACAAGAGGTAGACGAAGAGCAAATGACAGCTGCAGATTGCAAAGACTTAAAGAGTTTAAATTTAAATGTATTCAATCAAGCACAGACTAGCAGTCACATGCTCATGCCACATCCGTCCCCTCAATTTGTTGACTACTAGAGAAAATAATACGGCAATGTCAAAGAAGCTTACAGAACTACTGCCTTACCACCACCTGGCAGATCAGACCACAACTGGAAGACTCCTCTCTACAGAAGATCATTCACACCCACAGCCATCAGGCTTTACAATTCTTATACAAATAGCAGATCAGCCCTGTCAGACATATGAATTTCCCTTTGGGATCAATAAAGTTCTTCTTCTTCTTCTTCTTCTTCTTCTTCTTCAATTTTAATTGCACTCTAGCTTTTCACTCACTATTTACACATCATACGCTCATGTACACCAACACATGCACCCCACATCTCAACCCACTATGTGTTACAGGTAGGGGAGCAGGCGGGTCTTCTCACACCCCTGTTTCCTGCATCCTGGCCGGGGCCGGGCCTGGCTGCTGATCTGGGGCCGGGCTGACTGCATCCCGGGGGTCGCTGCTGGCCATGGGGGGCATCCGTTCGTCCCCATGTCAAAGGGTGGGGTGGATGTGGATGGGTGTGTGTCTTTGTGCAGTTTCTGTGTATGTGTGTGTGTGTGTGTGTGTGTGTGTGCTAGTATATATCTGTGTCATATATCTGTGTGTATGAGGGTTTGTGTGTACGGCTAGGCCTGTGTCTGGGGCTCACTATTCCTTGGTCCTTTTGGGACATTGCTCCCCACTGGTTTCCCCCTCCCCCGGGGTGTGGGAGCTTGCTGGCTCCAGGGCCTCTGGCCGGGCATTTTGGCGTGGTTGCTGGCCTACTCCCATGGGGGTTGTGGTCTGGGGTGGCTCGGGCCTCTTCGCTGCACAGTGGGGGCTCCGCTGGGTCTCGGGTGGTTCTCGGGTGCCTGGGGCCCCATCCTCGGCTCGTGCTGGGGTGGCCGACCCCTGCTGGTGTCGCCTGCTTGTTGCCTCTGGTTCTCTGTGGGTCCTGCCTTTTGGCTGTGGGCGCCCTGTTCGATGCCTCCCTCTTCCCTCTGCTGGGACGGGGGCACGGCTGTCATCGAG
>VUQS01075497.1:0-16998 GCA_015108495.1 Heterochromis multidens
CTTACATCACCAAGTGCAATGCAAAGCATTGGATGCAGTGGTGTAAAGCACGCTGCCACTGGACTCTAGAGCAGTGGAGACGTGTTCTCTGGAGTGACGAATCACTCTTCTCCATCTGGCTATCCAATAGACGAGTCTGGGTTTGGCAGCTGCCAGGAGAACGGTACATGTCTGACTGCACTGTGCCAAGTGTAAAGTTTGGTGGAGGGGGGATTATGGTGTGGGGTTGTTTTTCAGGAGTTGGGCTCGGCATCGTAGTTCCAGTGAAAGGAACTCTTAATCCTTCAGCATACCAAGACATTTTGGACAATTTCATGCTCCCAACTCTGTGGGAACAGTTTGGGGATGGCCCCTTCCTGTTCCAACATGACTGCGCAGCAGTGCACAAAGCAGGGTCCATAAAGACATGGATGAGCGAGTTTGGTGTGGAAGAACTTGACTGGCCTGCACAGAGTCCTGACCTCAACCTGACAGGACACCTTTGGGATGAATTAGAACGGAGACTGCGAGCCAGGGCTTCTCATCCAACATCAGCGTCTGACCTCACAAATGCACTTCTGGAAGAATGGTCAAAAATTCCCATAAACACTCCTAAACCTTGTGGAAAGCCTTCCCAGAAGAGTTGAAGCTGTTATAGCTGCAAAGGGTGGGTCGACATCATGTTAAACCCTGTGGATTAAGAACGGGATGTCACTCAAGTTCATATGTGTGTGAAAGCAGATGAGCGAATACTTTTGGCAATATAGTGTAGATGTTACAGTTAGCTGGAAATGCTAACATTTGCAGCTTATGTTAAAGCATAAAAAACAATCAAGCATACAAAACAAAAATAAAACAAAAAAACATTCCTTCAGTTTTTGCTCTTCTGTTTTTGGTTTTGGGTAGGATAAAAAAGAAACCATTATCCTTTATTCTTACTCTTACTGTATACAACCTTCTCAAAACACATTCAGAGCTTAACAGAACAGTGTAACATCAGAACCAAAGCAGCTCTACTTCACAAACAAACAAAATAAAGGAGGGCTTATCTCTCTTGAGAAAATGAGCAATTCTGTTCATATTTCAAATCAGACTGCAGCCCTCCTGTTTCACAGTGGTGTGTGTGTGTATCTAGCCACAGGCTTCCTCACACTCCAAGTCCAATTACCTGTGTTAAGGCCACATCTGAGATGGGGGATTACAGCATATTATTCTAGCACAAACAGTCTTTCTGCCCACCAACCTGCAGGCAGACAGACACCAGCAGCTGAGGAAGGTGTGAGAGGTGTTGCATTAGCACCTGGATGTGCGAACAGCAGACTACTGACCTTTTACCAGTGACTGATACACTACCTGGATAACTGTTCTCCTCCTGTAGATTCGTACTCTGTCCTCAACTTTTCTCACTGTCTTTCTGCCCCAGTCTCTCACTTCGTTTGCCCTTTTTCGTGTGTCTTTCTTTTTCTGATGTTTTATATTCTTTTCTAAATTATTTTTTTTGCATCCCCCATTTTCTCTTCTGTAGAACCACAGCCTGTCTGAGTTTTTCTCCTTTTTTTGACAGTTGATACTTTTACCATAGGATGTTAGTCAAGATGTCACCTCTTTCTCTTGACTTGTTGTCAACGCTTGAAATTTTGTGTGATGAAAGTGATGCAAAAGACTCTATTTAACTTCCTCAAGGCGTTCCTCTGCTCCCCAGAAAGGCCCTGAAAATATGTTCCCTTCACTGAAACACCTTTACCAAGAGTGATCTGTCACCACAATTCTCAAACCACAATTTTACACCCTTCCGTTTTATGATTTTGATATTGCATTTTTGTCATGTGCCAGCCCCCATCCCTGTACAAATTGCTCTGCCTGAACATCCGTGAGACATACAACTTCCTTCAAGTCACCTGCCAGGGGCTCTAATTAGACTGATAAGCAGTGCAACTGGAATCAGCTCTTCCTGGTAATCAGCCCCACGGAGCCCAGACAGACGGCTAAATGAGGAGGAGATGAGCCATGCAGCCCAACAGGTGTCCTTAAAAAGGCAGGGAGGTGTGCTTACACAGTCTTGTCTTTCCCTCTCTAACTACTTGAAAGTTCAGTCACAGGAGAGTTTGAAACATATAGAGAGATTTGTGCAGTTATTTATGAAATTAATCCTGAAAAAAAAAACTGTGTGTCTGGGCTGCTGTGGTGTATAGATTTAATCATCATGCTGTGCTGCCTCACTTTTAAAAGCAATTGTTTGAGAAACTCCGCAGTAAGATGATTGATTCAGAGTGGGGAGAATTATACGATAGCAAACACACTAGTCAAACTGTGTATTTTGATTTTCGAATTGCGCCCCATCCTGAATACATTTTGTGGTTTTCTCTTTGCAGTCACAGCTGCTCTGCTTTAGCCATATAATAATGATTATCACATTTTGTCCCGAAGCAAAACAGTAATAAAAAAAAGAGCTCGGTGACACATCAGGCAGGCTGAATGCAAAATGATATCACAACTAATAAAATCTCAGAAGGGAAATGTCATATTTCTCATTTTGACACCTGGCATGAGGCTGTTGTGTTACACTTTCATTTTGCACCCACCACTCCCAGCTGTACACAGGAAGGCAGCACGGCGAGATTAACAGCGCGATCTGACGAGCAGCCAGGGTGCTTCACATAGACGGAGAGAGGCAGGCGGACATACGTGGTGCTCGGCTGCTTTATCCACTCTCTGAGGAGAGATGTCCGCTAACATCTGTACAGGTGGTTGGAGGGATTTACTTAAAGGCCGCTGGCAGCAAATGTTTTCGCTTTGACATTAACCTCCTCGAGCTGAAAGCATCCTGACTATCTCAAATAATAAAAGAAGCCTCGTAAATCTAATCTAGGTGCTCAGACAGTGCATTAGTTGGAAATGGGGGGAGCTAAACAGAAGCTCTGTACTCGTATATTGCTCATTTGATGAATTTATACTTACTGTAAGACCAACATTAGCAGCTCAACATATATTTCATCCTGATTTAGCATCCATTTTGGATTGATGTTTTGGATTATATTAGAAAATGGTGGCAACTTTTAACAATTTCATACCGTCACATCTAATCAGCCAGAGTGCAGCCCTTCTGTTTGAATTAAAAGAAAACCTTTAAGCCAAAAATGTCATTTTAAACAATTGTAATAATAAAAAAGTTATTAAGCCACTGTTTTTGGTTTGGTTATTTCTTAAGCAAAAATCTTACACACTTCCTAGCCCTATAACGTGAGATTTCCTTGCTTCTCTTTGGCTTGTTTGGACTGAATCTTTTGGGGGGTTTATTTTATTTTGTTTTTAATTTAAGCAACAACAAAAAACAAAACTTATCTGCAGGGATTGCTCTTTTTTAACAGTTCACTCTGAAAACTGAGATAGGCATTGACCTTTCATTTTTGACATTTTATCAACTAAATGATGAACTGATTCTTTGAAAAAATATTCGTCAGAGTAATTAATAATGGATACACTCATTAGCTGCAACCATAATCAACCAACACATTAATGACGGTATTTCAGTGTATGAACATTGAATGTAACTTAATTTCTTAACAAATTTATGATCACAACTGACAAGATAATACATTTGTGTTGAGCTCTTTATATTCACATTGAATAATTTTGTAACTAAATCACAGCTAGTCAGACCATAAACTAAAACTTGACAACTGCTTGGACATTTTGAAATGATCGTGTATTAATTGTTAATAATGACTAATTATTTCACAAGAAATGAAGACTGCATTTGACTCCCTCCCCTCACCTGCAACCGGTCGCGACAGATGGCTGCTCCTCCCTGAGCCTGCTTCTGTCGGAGGCTTCTTCCTGTTAAAAGGGAGTTTTTCCTTTCCACTGTTGCCGAGTCCTTGCTCATAGGGGGTCGTGTGATTGTTGGGGTTTTCTCTGTATTATTGTAGGGTCTTTACCTTACAATATAAAGCACCTTGTGGTGACTGTTGTGATGTGGTGTGGCATGGTTGTTGGTGCCAGGCGTGCTGATCTCACTATTTCCGTAACTGCTGATCTACTGGGATTTTACCACACAGTCATCTCTAGGGTGGTCCGAAAAAGAGAAAATATCCAGTGAGTGGCACTTCTCTGTGCAAAAATGCCTTGTTAATGCCAGAGGTGAGAGGAGAATGACCTGACTACTTTGAGATTATCAGAAGGCAACAGTAACTCAAATGACCACTTGTTACGACCAAGGTATGCAGAAGAACACACAACATGTTGAACCTTGAAGCAGATGGGCTACAGCAGCAGAAGACCGTACCTTTTGCCACTCCTGTCAGCTAAGAACAGGAAACTGAGGCTAAAATTTCACCAAGATTGGACAATAGAAGATTAGAAAAATGTTGCCTGGTCTGATGAGTCTCGATTTCTGCTGTGACATTTGGATGGTAGGGTCAGAATTTGGCATAAACAACATAAAAACATGGATCCATCCTGCCTCCAGCCTTCAGGCTGCTGCTGGTGGTGTAATGTGTGGAGGATATTTTCTTGGCACACTTTGGTAGTGCCAAGTACTAATTAGTACTAGTTAAGCATCATTTAAATGCCATAGCCTACCTGGGTGTTGTTTCTGACCATGTCTATTCTAACTAATAAAGTGTCTGGTGATTGTGTGTGTGTGTGTGTGTGTGTGTTTGTGTGTGTGTGTGTATACATGTATATAAATTGTCCAACCTCTGACCAACCTCCATGTGGGAGGGGGTTTCATTTTCCCTAAACAATCATTAGAGACCAACGTGTCATTTTAAGGTGACCCTAGTGTAAAGTCATGCTAAATTCTTGGTGGAGTTTTAAGAGTAGAGTGGAGTAAAAAAGCAAAACAGTTCAGCATGGACCTTCATTTCTCTCTCTGTAGCCTTACCAGAAAACAAGAAAGTACTGGCTGTTAAAAATCTGACCTGTCGCAGTGCACAGCTTAACAACAGCATTAATCCAGCCCATGGTGCTGATTAGCTAATTGTTAGTCCTCCCATGTTAACATTGGATGGATTGTTTTTAAGTCTAGAAAAATGTCACAATGCCAGAAGAATCAGTTTTGCAGTATCCACTTTATAGTGCAGACAGGAATTAACTAAGTGGTGATAATGGCATGCAAACTGCTGTCTGATTACAATTCTACAATGTAGTGTGTCACAAATTACCAATGTGACAATAATTACTCTGAATTCTCATTTTACTGCTCACCATAACAAAGGGGTCTGTTAGGCCTCAGTCACACTAGAATGAAAATAGGATGGCAACCTCAATGCAAACAGTGGGTGACCACTTTTTGTTGCAAGGCAATTGCACAAGTTGCCTGATGGGACACAACCTGTCTTGGTCTGACTTGGACTGACTAAAGTCACTCTCAAACAGATTGGTAAAGGTTTGCAATTAATTGCAAAATTGCATCTAATTTATAAACACAGAAAGATGGCAACTGACTGTAAGTGGTCTCACCTGGTCCCCATCTTTGAAGCGACCATTTCAAAGGCACGGAGATCGCAAGTTGATTGCACACCGTTGCAATAATTTTGGTCATCCAGCGGTCTCCAACCACTGTTTGACTGTAGCTTTAAAAAGAAAATAGTAAATAAATCAAACAGATCGTGATTTTGGACATAGCTGAGAAATCTGAAGTTGGAGTTGGTAATTTTAAGTGGTCCTGTGGCTTTTTTTATTTCCTGTATTCTCATCCCAGTTTTGCTGGGGCAGCCTTGGACCCTGAGAGTTAATGGCCCTCTTTTAAAGAGCACTGAAGTCCGTAAATAAGGAGGGCAGACCAGGTGGCAATAAATGTTTTTCTCTGCCAGGAGTGTGTTGTGGTTGGGAGATTTATGTTTTTCACTCACTGATTAGTTTCCTTTTTACTTGGTTTTTGCTTTTTCTTTGACTCGAGCTGCTCGGTTAGGTTTAAGCACCAAAACTACTTGGTTAGCTTTAGGGGGAAAAAAATTGGGTTTGGATTAGAATATAGCTCTTTGTACATTAACCCTGTATGCTTAAATGTCACATCAAAGGAGTGAGAACTACCTCGCTTTCACCACAACATGGTGAATAACAACATGGACGCCAAAGAATACCTTGTGTGTATCTGTGAGACACCATCAGTTTTGACAAAAAAAAGTTTTATTTAGCTTTAGGCATAAAAAAGAAATTGCTTGGGGTTAGGGAAAGATCGTGGTTTCAATTACAGTTAATAAAGTTACTATAACCACTTGGTTAGGAAACAGCTGAGTATCTACAGATAAGAGCAAAAAAATCTACGACCCCTCTTCCAGTGGACTTTGTTGTGCTATAATAACTTTATTTTTTTGATACCAATGGATAATTGGGGTACATTTCCTTCAGCATTAGATCTCCTAGTGATTAATCATCAATGTGTAGTTTTGGTGGCCTTTGCTGAAAGGACTGATGCACCTGTTTTTCTTATGAGGACAGTTTAGTTTGCTCATGATTCATACAGCATTAAATAAACTGCACATCACTGTAATATTTGCTTCATTTGTAGAAAATCCAGGTTTCTTGAGCCTGAGCAGCTGGCCATCATCTTCTAGTGGCTCAAGCGTAATAATGTGGTTTAATGTGTCATGGTCGTGGTGTTAATTGTCTTCTATTGCTCACGCATCTGCTTCCTTGGGCCAAATGTGTATGCCTGGGTGATCATACTGCATGTGTTGATGTTCTCTGTCATCTATAGATTGTTTGATGAAGATCTTGTTTTAAAATTGAATCCACTTGATTACCATCAGCCCAGCCTCACCCAACTACCCACCCCAACTACCCACCCCTGCTTACTCCACCCCCTCTACCATCCTCTCCCTCATATTGCTGACTTGAGTGATGGCGTTTGTGATTCCTAATGACAGTCGGAACAAATCTACGGTAATGAGGTCACATTAGGTTCTCTTTTTTTTTCTTCGTTTCGCTGAAATCACCCTTCACAGCTCTGTACAGTCAACCTGTTTCTCAAACTCAGACTGAGCTCTGCATTCGAGCTCCAGTGAACCGGTGTGAAACAAGCGTCCTTGAGAAGACCACACTGCAGCCAAAATGGACACCCTGCCCTCCTGAGCATGTCTGTTTTCCCCCCAATATCCAAGAATTATTTCTTGACTCACTAGAGCTTATATCCTGGCCTCATATTAATTCCACCTCTCATTTATAAACCTTACAATGGCTTTAGCGTGTTTACTTATTTTGTTAGTTTTTCTCGTGTGTGTATTTGCAGACTTCTTAGCCGTCTCACCTTTGATAATATATTTATCTATAGCAGAACCCAGAAGAGATATGTGCACATGCTTGCATGAGCACTCACATCCACATAATGTTGTGTGTTTCTCCTGGCTTGAGCAGGAAGTCTGCACCAACACATCATTATGATTCGTTCGAGCCATTAGCCTGTGGAGAGTGAATTGTGGATGAAAAGCACAACCGCCCATACAGCCATATGTGTGTGTGTGTGTGTGTGAATATGTACAGTATGTGTACTCGTGGGTGTGCAGTGTGCCCTTCCTGTGCGTCAGTGTGCATACTCAATAAGTGTGTGTGCTCAGTGATGTGGTTAGTAATGTGGAGACCTGCAGGAGACAGTCCATGGAGAGAGCCTGCAGGATAATTGCTGCCACAGTGACAGGTAGGGCTGCCTCTGTCAGAGTTCCCTCAGTGGGGAAGCTGGTGAAGGAGCTTGTGCATGAATGTGTGTGTGTGTGTGCAGCTCTGTGTGTGAGCTTCACCATCCTTTCCTCCAATAAGCATTTCCCCAGTAGGCTCCCTTCAGACAGTGGCAGCCTTCCAGATGTTTTCATCTTGTATCACATAAACATCCAGGAAAATACATCAAGCATCATTTAATCATTTTGATATTTTTAACCCCAGAAAAGAGCTCTTAATAATCCTCCAGCTTTTAAGTATATATCACATATTGCATGAGTATATGCACTGCTCTATACTGTGGAGGAGTCTGGAGCTAGATGCATAAACACTATTCACTTGTTGAGGTTTCCCTGAAGATCGCAGTAAATGGTTTTTATGCAGAAGGGTTGCCAGCTTGTGCTATTGGAAAAGGTCACCCAAAGACTCAGCAGCGTGGCTCTGCAGCAGGCTGGACTTCTGATGACCATGATTGCTTCAGATGTGCATTGTTTACCACATCGCTCACTGTGATCCACAAACCTATCTGCTGTTTTTGAGTGATTGTCAGATGTGATTTGCATCGCATATGTCACACATCTGCAGATTGTCATTTCTGAAAGGCAGCGTAAATGATCTAAACGTGTCCCAGGGAGAATGCGGAGTGACATCCATGGGGTTTCTCCCACATCTGGAGGTGTCTACCATCCAAGTCATTTGCCAGTACTGCTTCTGTTCGCTGGTCTCCTGCAGTCCGTGAAGAATTGGTGTCAGCACCTATCAAAGGCAAAATGCCTATTCTACACAGAGTGTCAGAGCAGCCACAATCTATTAATCAAGCAGCCGGCAAAGAAACAGATAGTGTGTATTTGTGTTCGAGCGTGTCTGTGGGCACTTATACATCTGCACTCATCTAGGTGTATTATTCAACCATCTTTGAAAAGGGTCTCTAATAAGAGTGGATGCAATTATAAAGGTGTCATGTGCTCAGTTTGTAAAAAGGAAAGGGCCTGTGAAGTATTTGATAGCAAAGGCCGCAGCAGGGTCTGTAACAGACACAAAGCGCCTGCTGATTGCATGACTGAAATTAGGTAGCAAACTGCATCTCCTCTGTTAATATCACTGCAATGTGTTAACCAGAAAACAGGGTTTGACTCACACTTTGGTTTTCCATGATTTGCAATATTTTGCAGCAGAGTTCATGAGCTGAATTCAGCTAGATATCAAAGGTTCCCGGTGTGTTGATTTAGGCTGAATAACAGCAGTTGGTTTGTTTAGGAGCACTGTTGGCTTATCCACAGGAAGCGATCGATCAGGGTGAATAAACAGCGAGCCAGCCAGGACCCCTGCTAGTAACAGCATGGTCCTACCATGTGACAGGCATGGTGGTATATGATTGGCACTCCCGATTGGACATTAGAGTTTAATGATGTCATGGGTATCGTCATGTTGGGTTTACTGAGAGGGAAGATTTTTCTTTTCAGCTCAGTGTAACTCCATATTTACTTCTGAGGGATTATCTGTTATGTTAATTGTTGTTAGACTTCTATATGATCATTATTTGGAGCAAATGGTGTTAAAGAGTGAGTGGATAGAAAGATGCCTATTTTAAGGTTTAACAAATAATTAATAGATGCCTTAAATCAAATTAAAATTTCCCCAAATTCACATCTTCATCTTCTTACATATGTAGATCTCTCTCGTTTCTCTGTTTTGGATAATTCCAAATATCTTTCACTTGTTTGGTATATAAAATGATTAAATGAATGAAAAATCAACAGATATTCGCATTTGAAAAGCTCCTGGCAAAGATTTTTGCTTTCCTGCTGATCGCCAATTGAATAATGGGGTTAATCATTTTGTGTTTTTTGTGTCATTTTGGAGTTTTTCTGATTGTCTGACTAAACAAGCAATTTGAAGACATCTTGGTTCTGGGAAAGTTTGATTAACATTTTTTAAATAAACGGAACAATTAATCAAGTCAAAACCTCCAAATGTTCGCCAAATTCATAAGCAGTCATAAAAGCTGATGAACTTAAAAGTCAAATGTCTGCAGAATTTGAATATTTTGATTACATGCTGCTTGTTAACACATTGCAAATAGTTTTAGTTAACAGAACTTAGTTTTCACAGTTGATTGTTTAATTTTGTAATTATACAAAAGAGGTGTACAAAAGAGGTGTAATTGCACCACTCTAGGGCAGAGATCACAAAGCTACAGCTCTGGAGCAGTGGCTCCCTGTGGCTTTGACAAAAAAAAGATGACTATGAATTTGGAAATCAACAATAGCTATTTCTCTAAGTGAGTCTTTACACTCTCCAACTATAAAAATGTGTAGCCTATATACCAAATTAATATATGCCATCTAGCATATGTCTATCACCTGGCGCCCTACACTCTTAATTTTGCTGAACCACAGTGGCGATGTGGATTCTCAACAGGAAAAGTAGCAGAGGATTTTAACAATGTGTGGACAGATTTGTTTTCACTGCCAGCATTGCTGGTTTACCTGTATGCTAAATCTACGTTGAGAAATTATCACAGTGCATTTGCTAAAAAGTATCAATCTCAGGATAAATGAGAGCACAATCGGCAAAACAGTCAGCAAATCAAGGACATCAATTCAACTCTGGCATTACTCAATTGCTATATGTTTCATTTATTATCAAAGTAGGCTCCTTTTAATTTGATTCAGCTGGATAAACACAGGCAGGACTCAAAGTGGCTTTCATAGCTTCATAGCTACTCTGCTTCAAAGTATGCTATTAGATAGTTTCTTCTTCCACTTCACAATTGTTCCATTCTCTTGGTAGTAAATATTTAGAAAGTATGCCATCCATCCATCCATCCATCCATTTTCTTCCGCTTATCCATCAGGGTCGCAGTTGGGCTGGAGCCTATCTCAGCTGAGAGGCAGGATACACCCTGTACTGGCTGTCAGTCTATCACAAGGCTAACACAGAGAGAATATTCACATTCACGCCTAGAGCCAATTTAGAGTCACCAATAAACCTACACTGAAAAAAGAGAACTGTTGGAACAACTTAATTATATTATATCAAGTGGTAACACCTGATTCAAGGTGTCAAGTCAGATCAACCCAACAGATTTAAGTTACACACAGCGCACAATAAGTGAAACTTAACTCGCGTGCTTTCACTTAAATAAAAACAGCAAGTTAAGGAAACAGGAAACTCAAAAAATATACCACCATCACTAAAGCAGAAAGCTGTGTGAGAATAATTTAAAACAGTGCATTACCTCAACTACGACTCAAAAATCCTTTTTACAGTGTAACATGCATGTCTTTGGACTGTGGGAGGAAGCCAGACTACGGGGAGAGAACCCATGCAGACTCAGGGAGAACATGCAAACTCCACACAGAAAGGCCCCAGCGGGCCGGTAGGTTTGAACCCGGGACCTTCTTGCTGTGAGGCAATGCAAAGTAAAATGTCTTAGTCATTTATGTTGTATAATTTCATAAATTCCACTAAAACATGGTATTATTGTAATGAAAATGTAAAGTTAAAGCACCAAATAATCATAAATAGCCCACTGCAGAGAAGTCACATGTGGTAAAAGATTTTAATTATTTGCACCTATTTGTAATGTTGATCAGCTAATTTATATTTAATAGACTGTTTCACCTTCCTTATAAGGCTCAAGTATGTGATGTGGTTTCATTCAGTTTCTTTTGGTCAAAAATGTCTCTTTTGATAGTAAAGGCTGCTGACTCCTGCTTTAGGCAGACGCAGGTCGCGTAATTATACGTATACTAATACAATAATTTTTCACCGCTCTTGACTTGCATTAAACTTGTGTTAGGATATTCTTTATAAGCATGAGGACGGCAGCTTAAAATTCATTTCAAAGGTCTTCCTTTTTACAGTAATCAGAGCATCGCTTTGTATGACATCTATCGAATCCTAAGCCTACCTATCGAATCCTAAGCCTACTGCAGTGCAACAGAGCTATGAATTTAATAGATAAAGAGAGACTTGGTGTTAGAGAGAATGCATCATGTTTTAAACAGCATCCATAATTTGCTACCCAGAACTTCCCCAGAACACCAGCTCTGGACGCAACACTGCCAGTGGACAAGTGCAGACTATTGTAGACGCACACAACAGAAAACAAAAGTACTCACAACTTATATCTTTAAGTGGGGCTTACATTATCTACAAAGTTAATCAAAGTTAGAAGTTAGTAAGAAAATGTCAATTTAACTTTTAGAGAGAAAAAAGTTGACTACCTAATTTATTTAATTACTTTGGAATTACAGTATTTAATGAAAAAAAATCCTGCCGTAACCATTGCGTGATCTTCAGTGCACCTGCTTTGATTTTGTATGTTTTAGTTTTGATATAACGCTTGTGAGTTAATCTATTAGCTCATAATGTCACTCAGCTGTGGCATTAAAGTGTCTTGTTTTTATCGAAGCACTCTTTTATTCTCCTACCTTGTCCCTCTGTTTCATTTGTAGGTTTCCTCAGAGGTGCAGATGCTTTGATTTGGTGTCTTGGAGGAGAATAACAATCGGCACTCGTGAACGAGGAAATGCAGAGCAAAGTTTCTCTGTGGGTTAGTCTAAAGAGGAATTGTGTCTGTGCTCAAATACTCGTATTTATTGAGTTATTTACAGGATGTTTGTGTCTCCTGCACAATATTCCTTTGATAAATTTTATAGGAGGTTAAAAAAACAGAGAGAGAAAGAGAGGATGAACAAATAAGCTTTCTAAACACAAAAGCAATATCTGTGAGCTGATTTACATTTTGATAAGCATCTGCGTACAGATGTAAAGGGGTCACATGCATGTTACATATGATACGTGTAATGAATATGCTGCTGCACGGAAATCAGCACTATGGTTCTTCACACACTGAGCTATGAAGGAATATTATTGTTTTTGTTTCTCGCCCAGGTTTTTGACTGAAAAATGGGTTGCCATGCATCTTATCTGTCAGGGGGATCAGGTGCATCTCCCCTCCCTCTCCCTCCCACCTCTCTCCTCCTTTCTTCAGTCTCTACCTCTGATAGGTAGAGACAGTCATCATATGTGCAGAGGGAAAGTGATGGGCGGAATGGCAGCTTTAATATCGGAGCGATTGCCTGCTGATAAGGCTAACGGCTGTGGAGAGGCGTGAGCGTCAGCCCTCCTCTGCAATAAACACTTTCATTTTGTTTGGTTGGAGTGACGGATGGAGTGATGGAAGTGGTGAATATGGACGACCTGAGGAACAGAGGAGAGAGGAGAGAGGAGGGGCAGATAGATAGATGGAACGGCTGTGGATGTTATTCAATATTAACAGATCAATCAGAGGGTAGTGAAATATGTATTTTGTCAACTGTATACCCCCATTTGGCCAAAGAGGCAACATAACGATCATGTGACAGTGCCGGCTGCTGTGCTGTGTTGAAACACAAAATACTCACAGCCTCCAGTGGGTGATTTGTCTCCTGATGGTGAATTTATATTGCTTCTAACAATAACAACCCTGTCGTAAATCAGAAAAATGAATATATATATATGTATATTCATGACTTTAAGCTCTGATGACTTCATGATAATCATTTCTGAATCGCTATTAGAATCTATGATGAGGAAGCACAATTGCTCCAGTTTCCAGCATATGGTGGAGAAAAGCAACATTTTAATCAAATTAAATCTTGCCACTGGATAATTTTTGTTGAGCACATGTGCTACAGAGCAATTTAAAGATTAAAAGGTCACATAAAATCAAGCTTAAATGTTTACTTGCCTGTTTTTTTTTAACATATATTTTCTTTCAGTGCGCTTTTCGAGAAATGAACCAATTTTTTTCGTCATCTTTTTGATTGAATTGGCCTTTTCCTTTTCTTTACCAAGTCCTTGGCAAGTTTTTTGAAGTATTTCTCAGCTCTTTCCGTTTACTTAGCTGAATTGTCTGATTTTTAAGAGCGAGAGATGGTCATGATGGTTTCAATTAAAGCACATATCCTAGAGCACTTTGAATATTTTACAACCAAGTCTATTTTTTAATAGATTTTTAATTGATTTTCCAAACAATCTAATAATGCACATTTGATAGTTTATATGAAATCATTGTGTTGTATCAAGTTGTTTAGCAAACTATCTTGAAGCATGACCTTATGTATTTTAAGTGAGGCCTTCTCTCTTATTTATTGCACGTTCTTGCACTGAATGTTATTATTTTACAGATTCCCTGCATGTTTATCAGTGATAAGGCCATCTTAGATCACATACAAAATTAATTGCAAACATTTTATAATTTGCTGCCTTATAATATGGTATTTTTTTCTGCAGTACCATAGGCAATGAGTCTTGGCATTAAGGAGCGATGGCATGGTGTAAAGGAATATTTGAACTAGCTTTTAACCAATTAACGAAGGGCTTTGCAGTCTTACAGTTTGAACAAGAATAATGTTGAAAATAGAACGTGTCCCTTGGAGTCTCAAGTGGAGACTGAAATGTTGCAAAAATACTGTATATATATATTTTTTAAAAACTACTTTAAAACATCTAATTTGTATCCTTAAGTTTTCAGGCCTACTTGATTTGATGGCAGTTGTGGTTACAGGTGTTACCGTGAAGGTAGTATAATGCAGCGGCACTCCTTGAGCAGCTACTCTGTCAGAAAAACTGAAGAACAACAACTGGTGTCTCAGTTTACAGAACAACCAAACAAACCTGCAGTTGTTACTAACTGCAACTGTGATCAGATTTCATGTTCCATATGGTGTGAGGAGTTTTCCACTCAGCAGCGGGGCACAGGAAAGTTGTTACCTTGCTGGGAAATCTCACTGCATCAGGTTCTTCTTCCTTTACTCCCTCGCAAAAATTAAAAATGTCCTTTTTTCTTGTACACACATTCCGGTTGCACAGTAGTTGCACTAGCACTAAGACTACTATACAGATCAGTGGTTTTAAACATGTTTTATGTAAAAGGGACATCAAAGGGCAAACCAAAATTTCAAGACACGGTGTCATCTGACATGTCGTCAGTACTTCTGTGGGTTGTACTGTCAGATGAAGGCATTTCTGACAGCCTCTTACATCCTGTCTAGGGGGGCCGAGACAAAAACATGAAAATCATCCATTTTCCCAAGTCCCAAGCAGCCACAAAAACAACTTATTAACATAGAATAAAAGTTGTATTTATTAATCAACAGTCTTACAAACAGGAGTATAAATTAGCACCAAGGCGAGCCAAGGCTAACTTTATGTTCCAATGAAGCTAACCTAACCAAAAGAAACAAACCAAAATACGACAGCTTTCCTCCCTAAACGAACATAAACAAGAGAAAACTGTTTCAAAAGACCTCTACTTACTCCTTCAGCACAAGTGACAGGTTGCAAACAAGCATCACTGTAGCTGGTTGAGAGATGGGGAAGTGAATGATCCTTTGCTGCAAGTGGCGGCCATCTTGGCTTGGCTCCTTATGGACCTCAGGATGAAACCAATCATCTGTAAGTTGTGCACTGGCTGCACCAATGACAGCCATGCACCTGCACATTCCAATTAGCATATCCACCCTCGCACACTGCAGAACTTTTTCACAAAAGCAGAGGAAACACACTAGTTACAGAGATAACAAATAAATACAACAGCAGTCGTAACACAGGCCATTTGCAGCATCTGGACCTACTATAACACCTACAATTTCATGCTCCTTGCATATACCTTACTTCCTTTGCCTTCTTAGAGATTTTAACACAATCTAACAGACAGCCTTGGTGCCTCTAGTTCAGATCCAGTGTTTCTTTTTTTTTTGCAGTAAGGGATGTTGGTTTCCATTTCCCTCTCCACCTTGCTCAGTGTCTTGTTTGCATTAACTAGGTTCTCCCAGCAGATGATGCCTTCAGGGTGAGGGCTGTTGACCTCCCCGTTTTCAGCAAAAGCCATAAGTTGTTTTTTTTTCTCTTTTCTTTAGCTGGTGGGTTGTCTGCATTGGTGGTTGGTTGTGGTTTGTTCCACACAGAAAGGTGATTGATTTTCTTCCTCATTAATCTCCTCTGTCAGTCAGGGCCTTGATCTTAATACGTCTTGCTTTCATAATTCCCACCATCAAGCTACTGCATGACCAGACTTGGGTTCCCTTTGACAGGATTTTTTTTAGGGTAAATGAGTGCATACAAAGTACTGGTACACTAATTTGCAATTCATTTTTTGTACAGTTGAATATTGCAATAGTAATGAATCGTATTGAAAATCCCACAGCACACCATTTGGTAACCAGAATTTTAAGAAAAAGCCAGAAAAAAAGATCTTAAAATTGATAACTTTTTAGTTTATTTTGCAGCCAATATTTCAGATAAATTTGTCATTTTCTCTTTTATATAGTCCCACTCTGTTTTTTTTAATATTATCTCTTAAAACTATTGTCCTTGTGCATAATTTTTCTCAAAGGCACTTGAAAATAGAGCACATTCAAACACACATGAAAACTGCAGAACATGAGATGATTTGGCTAATATGACTTGGAAACCAAAAGATCAAATGCACAGCAGGGATGAGATCCCAGTATTAGAGATCTGACTAAATAGACTCAGACAATGTCTATTAAAATGGCTGGAGGAGCCTCTCTGAAATGAGACCTGACATCTCTTTTCCACAGTCTGTCAGGAGTATTTGGTGGCTAATTTGAAGTCTACAAAATCAGTGTGTGTCTTTGAGAAAAAGAGAAAGAGAGTGAGCTCCAGTGGGAGGTTAATATAAGGGGTGACCAGAAAGAGATCCTGTAGGCTGTTATCGGTGCAGTCAGTGAGAGAACAAGCTACCCCTTGGCTGGATTCTCTCTGCAGCCCAGATCCATCCAGATGCCAGCTAATGAGCTTGGCAAGTACATTGTATTTATATTGAAAGTGGCTGTTGTTGGACTGTCCTTCCCCTCAGGTTGATTGGAGAGGTTTTAGCTTTGATTCACAAGTATACTGACCTTCAGGCTTCTTTGGTTTCACTAGAAGACGCTTAATGTCAGCTTGTCAGTCAAACCTGAGCTGCAGACTCTGTGACACGTGTTGATTCCTGGCTAATCTTTCGTAGTTTGACTCATGATGTGTTGTGACCCTCAGAGGGGTCCTCATTAGGACCAAAACGCTGCATGACCTTTAAGCAGCTTCACCTCCCTCCGCCACCTACGCCCTCACCCAGCTGGGCCCAATTACCTTGCTCATTACCCCCCTCCTAAACAGCACCGGGACTGAGCAGGTACTGTCGCTATCTATGGAGAGCCAATATGTCTGTGACTAAATGCAGGGGTGGCAGCATGAAATGAAAATGAGTTCCATCTTGGAGACATGCCAGCTGAAGACTTTTCTCCTCTCACTAATGGCAGGAGATTTTCTCCCCCCGCACCCCCCCTTTTTTTGTCTTCTTTTATT